>JBBPMJ010000605.1:0-11243 GCA_038090255.1 Austroboletus niveus | reverse complement strand
GGTCATTCATAGAGCAGGAGTAGTAAGCAACCGGATGCCACTTTTCCTCCTTTTGAATAGATAACACTGCTTCCATGGCATAATCCGAAGCATCGCATTCCACACAGAATTGATAGTCAATGTCAGGAAATGCTAGCACCAGAGCAGTGGTAAATTGTTTTTTGAGCGTGTCAAATGCTTCTTGGCATTTCTCGCTCCATATGAATGGAACATCTTTCTTGGTAAGGTCATTTAATGGCCTTGCAATAGAAGCATAGTTGGCAATGAACTGATGATAGAAGTTAGCTAATCCCATGAAGCTTTTAACTCCACGGAGATTCTTTGGGGTTGGCCATTCTAAGACTGCTTTTATTTTGGATTCGTCCATGTGAACTCCATCTTTTCCCACAATCATGCCTAGAAACTCCACTTCTTCGGCAAAGAATGTGCATTTTTCTGGTTTTATATATAGATCGTTTTCCTCAAGGTGAGCTAGAACTTTTTGTACAATCTTCTCATGCTCTTCTTGAGATTCTGTTTTTGTAAATATCATCAGGTCATCTACATATGTAACCCTTTCTTAGTTGGTCGTCAATAAATGCTGACACCTTTTCTTGTTCTGTCACTGACAGGGGTATGATCCTTCCCTTCTTGGGTTGGAACATTTCTTTTAGATCTACCACATGATCCCAAGGTTTCCTTATGGGCATGCATTCAGATTCTTCTTTAGAGAAGACCTTTAGCCATTTATGGTAGCATTCAGATACAAGCTCTTCTAGAGATTTCTCAGAAGGTTTGGGTGGCACTTCTAGTGTGGCATGGGCATAGTAACCTTCCCAAGCTTCCTCCTGTTCGTCTTCTTCTTTTGCAGCATCACAGATGTGGATAGCACAGCCCCTGTAATAAATAGCGGCTTCTGGAACAACATGTCATCTTGACAGTGCCTTTCTGCCAGTCGATCTCAGGGTTGTGGCAAAGAAGCCAGTTGTAACCAATGACCAGAGTAGTTCCTCCCAGATTGGTAACTTCTGCCATCATTTTTCTCCTGTGTCCATCAAATTCTATGACCAAGTTCGTGGAATGCATGATATTTCCAGCAGAGTTCTTGGATCCATCCACATTAAATACTGGTATAGGGCGTGTGAGTTTCATCATGGGGATGCCATGTCTCATGACCCATGCTTCATCAATGAAAAGCTGGTTGGCTCCGCTGTCAAGCAGGGCCTCGACTGAAAGGAGAGAGTTTGGCATCGAGCCAATGGAGACATTCATTTTGATATCTTTTCTTTGGCGAACTGTGTGCACAAAGATCTCTTCAGGGAAGTCTGAAGCTTCTTCTTTGACTCACATATGAGCAATTTCTCGCATGTCGATACCATCTTTTGATAGAGATCCAGTTTCAAGGATTACTGGATCTTTGTCGAGAACTTTGTATCCTTCATTCCTGATTAAGTTAACCCAGTGGCTTTCGGCTAGCCCACCACCCTTAACCCTGTCACCTTCAACAGGGGATTCCTCGGGAGTAAATACATCTTCATAACTATCCTAAGGATGAGCTAGTCATCTTCTGCATACATTAAGGAAATGATTGAGTGATCTTGGATCAATCTCATTGATCCGAGCTCTGGACTTGTAAGAACACGTGTTACTGTGCCCAAAGTAGAATTTGCAAGATCTGCAGGCTTTGCCTTCCTCAGATCTTCCAACTCCTGGTAGAAATTCATTGTCAATCTCATCTCCTGGGATCTTGATGTTCCTGTTGTTCTCTTCCCAATCTAAGACACCGACAAACTGTTGTGCCTTCAATGAATTGATAGTGCCACACTGCAGACACTCGCAAATATGTCCTGGCTTTCTTTGCCAGATAACTTTACAGCATGGGCATGTTTCAGGTCTTGTCTGAACAGCCCCTTTTCCCTGAATGGTTTCAGATGGCACCACACCATGACTTGTTTCACCGGCCATTGCCAGTTCTAAAGGACAACCCTCTTTATGGGCATCTTGCCATCCACAAGCCCTACACTTGGGCTTGGGTGATCTGCAATTCTTTGCCAAATGGCCTTGTTTTCCACATGCAAAGCATGTGGCTGACTTCCTTTTCAAATTTGAGGTACTAGGCCTCGTTGTAAGGGGTCTCAGGGGTTTTGGCCCACTGATGACTTCTTTGGGAATGAAAGGCCCTGCCTCCACCTGGCGATTCTCACTTCTGACTGTGAGACTGTGATCTTTTATTAATGCTGACTTCCTGAGTGGCAAACTTGTTCATGGGACTGCTTCCGTGTATTGGCCCATGCCAAGCCTGCAACTAATGAACGCGAGGGTGGACTTCTTTTTCTCTTTGGCCTTGGGTATCTCCAAGGGTTCCTCATGTATCTCGGCTACTGCCTAAGACACTTCTTTTCCCTTGATTGTGACAGGTTCATTTGCCCATCATGTTGGTGCAGGGAGTGCTTCCTCTGCCTTCTTTTCCAAAACAGGAGTGACTTCTTTTGCCAACTCTGTGGGTTCTTCTTTGACTACCACCTTTGGGTTAGATCGAGAAGCAATCATTTCTTGTATCATAGCAAGAGCATACTGCTCTGCCGCCATGATTCTGTCATGTGCACATGCGACGTTTTGCACAGCATCTCTAAGTGCTGCAGTGTTGGCTTCCTGAGCCATCTGCAATTCTTTGATTGTCTTGGTCTGTTCAGCGACCATCTGTTTCAACTGAGCTATCATGGTTGACATGGTAGCCAGTTCATTGACTAAATAAGATAACTCCAGATGGACTGGAGCAATGACATTGGGATTGTAGTCCTCCGGGAACCATGGTTCTTTGACTGCAAAAGGGTCTTCTTCTGCATCATGGAAGCTTTCTACTGTCTGGGCATCTATTGCCTTTTTGACAGAGGTTCCTTGGAAGAACGCCTTGAGGTCTTTGCTTGCTGAGACTCTCCTTAGCAGTCTGGGTGATACAGGGGCCACTGCCTCCTGTTCATGTGTCATCTCCTTGGCCATAGCTATGCTGTGAGTCATGGGTGCCTGCTAGAACAGCACTTCTTTCATTCTTTTCTAAATGGACTTCTAATGAAGCCTCGTGCACTGATGCTATTTCGGCATCTGCCTGTTTTCTAATCCAACCAATCCTACTGGAGCTGAGCTCACACAGCAGACATGCACATGGACACCTGACTGATCATGAGTCACTCCTAGTGAGTGTGAAAACATGTCCCATCCCTTAGGTGTTTGCTCCAGGGTATGGCTAACCCCTGCTTTCCTCTACTAGTTAGTCAACAGGAGCCTGGGTGCTTACTGTCAAACAGGGAATGTGAATCTGATGAAGGGATGTGGTGGTCTCCTTCCGTACATCGTCATCTTGGGGCCCTCCTTACTGAGAGAGTCTGGCTAAGAGTAAAATAAAGAGTAGGAATCTTCATCGTGCAGCAGAGACCGTTGTCGGTGCTGTGGTAGCTTTGAAGTAGTGTAACAACTCCTATTGCCCTGCAGTAGTGAGGTGTGTAATGGTCCTTTGACCCTTGAGTAAAGGTAATGATTCCTTTGGATTCTTATGAGCAATGGTGGGAGGAAATCTCCAAGACTTCAAAGCTGGGGACTCCAGCCTCGAAGCCCTGGGGTTTATATACTATTCTACTGTATGTTACGCTTGTGCAACGTCTAGTCCCAGTGTGTCCTCAAAGGCGACACAACATCCTATAGAATTCCGAAGGGGTTCTCTGCTGAGACTCGAGACTCAGGCAGGATGAGACTAAACACTGCATATAATTGCGCAGATCTAGCTGGGGAATACACAGGATAACTACTAACTATTTATACAGACCGGAACCATCTTGGAACAGAAGAGTGATGGGACAGGACACATGGTACACTACGACGGCCTTGTGGAGTCAATGGTAAGAATAGGGTGACACTGCCATCAAAAGGAGGATGGCAGAAGGAGTGGAGGTCCGTGACGAAAGCAGTGTTAGAGACACATGGCAAGAGTTATGAAAGCAGAAGAAGGGGAGAACAGGGCGAGTCCAAAACGGGGATCTCCATATAACCGTATGGAGCGTAGTCTTTGGGAAATAAGGTCCAGTAACATTCTGAAGGTAGTCCATCCTCAGGTTTCCACTCCAGAGGGGTAGTGTTGAAGGGTTCTGATGGTCCTGGAATCTCGAGGCCTTCGGAATCGTGCTTACTTGTAACAAGAAGGAAAAGTGGCATCTGGTCGCCTATTACTCCCACTCTATGAATGACCAGGAAAGGAATTACCCGGTCGCAGATAAAGAACTCCTTTCAGTAATGCATGCATTAGAAACATGGAGGCATTATCTAGAAGGGGCTAGATTTCAGTTTGAGATCTGGAACAATCACCAGAATCTCCAGTGGTTTATGGTCAGACAGGATCTGAACCACCGACAAGCACACTGGGTGCAATATTTATCTATATTTAACCACATTTGGTATCACAAGCCTGGTGCCACAATGGGAAAAGCAGATGCTCTCTCTCACAGGGAAGACCATGCAGAGGGAATAGAACAAGATAACAAGCAGATCCTTGTCATACCACCAGAGCGGATCGGGACTATCCAGATCCAAGATGAAGGCAATATATTATTAGAAAGAATAAAGATCACAACCCTTCTGATGAAGGAAAGCGAAATCCAGAAACTCTATGAAAAGGGTTTCATAAGTGATGTCAATGGTCAACTTCTAAGGACCAATGATAACAAGATCTTTGTCCCATCAGATGAAGATCTCTGCTGAAATGTGGTAATGAACTGCCACAACATGCCTTCTGCTGGCCACTCTGGTCAGGAGAAAATCCTAGATCTGCTGTGCAGACACTATGATTGGCCAGAAATGGCTACTTATGTAAAAGAATACATCGCTAGATGTGATGTGTGTCAGAGAATGAAGACAGGCAATAAGCCGCCAGCTGGCAAGCTTGAGCCTTTGGAGGTCTCCATGGCCCCATGGGTAGACGTTTCCATGGATTTCCTCACGGATCTCCCCTTATCTAATGGAAGCGACTTGATACTTGTTGTTGTTGATAGATTCAGCAAAGAGGTAGAGTTCATTCCCACCAATAAGACAGCAACCACCCTAGAGACAGCTCGCCTATATTTACATCATGTGTGGACAAATCATGGCATCCCATGCTCTATTGTATCTGATCGCGGACCACAATTCGCATCCCAGGTGATGACAGAGTTGTGCAAATGGCTCAGCATCAAACCTAAATTATCCACGGCATCTCACCCACAGACAGACGGTCAGATGGAGAGAATGATCAGAGATCTCCAGCAGTATCTCAGGATCTATTGCCACAAGAAGCAGACTGAATGGGCAGATTGGTTACCCATAGCCCAATTCAGCTATAATACAAAGAAGCAGGCTTCTACACAAAAGGCCCCATTTGAGGTCACCTGGATCTATATACCACGAATGGGAATAGAACCCAGCACTAGCCGCGCTTCTGCAGTGGACAAGTTAGCCAATAATATTACATCTATATTAAAGTCCACAAGGGACAATATTGAGTGGGCTCAAACAAAAATGAAGGTTCAGGCAGATAAACACTGCTCTGATGCCTCAAAGTACTCCATCGGAGATGAAGTGCTTCTATCTACCGGCAATCTTTGCTTGAAGTGAGATTCGCGTAAATCAACAGAGAAGTGGCTTGGACCCTTCAAAATCACATGATGCGTCGGAAATAATGCAGTGCATCTGAAACTCCCATGCAATATGAAAATTTACCCTGTGGTAAACATATCCAGGGTTAAACCTTATCTATGCCACCTCAATGGACAACCAGTGTTTCAACCTGGTCCAGTATTAGTAAATGACAAACTGGAAATTGAGTATGAGGTGGAGCACATAATAGATGCTCACTGGAATGGGCAATGAAAAGAATACTTGGTCCACTGGGCTGGCTACTTAGAAGAGGAGCATACCTGGGAACCAATGTCTAATTTAAGAAATGCAGCAGAAGCTGTTGCATTATTTCATGAAACGAACCCAAAGGCCCTAGCACGGGGTGCCTTTACTTGTTTTAATATATTTAACCCCTATGATATCGACAACATACCTACTCCAGTCATCTAGGAATCTGACCCATAGAGGGGGGGTGGTGTTACAATCATTCTTTTCGCTATTTAAAACTCGCTCATGGCAGGAGTCAAACTCCTGACCTCCTATATAAGGAAAACCCCTGTTAGCACAAGGCCACTGGGACTTAGATGTTTTCCAGCATAACTTATCACGTGACTGCTCACCTCAGCAATCTAGACCACAAGTCACATGACTTGTCACATGTTTAAGGGCTAGACCCTTATCTCTTATCTATGATGTCATGATGACATCACTCCTCATGTTTCACATGATGCATGCTTCTTTACTTCTTTCTCTCACAGACATGCTTCTTTATGACTCATGTAGGCTTATCAGCCAATCATGTATTTTCTCCTTATCATGGTACAATGTCTCTTTATGGTATTTACACAAACATGTACATATAGTAGAATAGTATATAAACCCCAGGACTTCGAGGCTGGAGTCCCCAGCTTTGAAGTCTTGGAGATTTCCTTCCATCATTGCTTATAAGGATCCAAAGAAATCACTACCTTTATACAAGGGTCAAAGGACCATTACACACCTCACTACTGCAGGGCAATAGGAGTTGTTTCACAACATTTATAGTCATTGAGGAGGGATGTGGAGTTCTGTAGATTCTGTGTGGGTTCCCAGGAGTCTTCTTCAGCTGTGTATCCCTTCCATCGAATCAGGAAGGAACGGGAGGATGGAGGTCTGCAATGGTGGATGATTTTCTTGATTTCATATTCTTCATGCCCATTGATAAGGTCAGGCGGTGGGGAGGGGTAGTTCAGGCCATGAATGGGGTTTTCGTGGTAGGGGGACAGGAGGGATGTGTGGAACACTGGGTGGATTTTCCATGATCGTGGGAGGCACAGTTTGTAGGTGATGGGAGATAGCACTTTAATGATGGTAAAGGGTCCTTTGCATTTCAGGGCGAACTTTGGGTTGACAATGGAGCATTTGAGGTTTCTGGCTTCGAGCCAGACTTGAATTCCCTTGATGAAAGGGGTGAAGGAGCAGTGATTTTGGGACACCATGACTTGGCGAGTGAGTTCATGGGCAGCGAGGGCCTCATTGCAAGCAGGAATAAGGGATTTAAGGTGGTCCTCAATGGCGGGGATGTGAGAGTTGGTGATAACCGAGGGAAGGGCATGGGGTTCGTATCTCATCATGAGATAGAATGGGGTCTGTCCGGTGACAGAGTGGGGGCAGTGATTGTGAGTGAACTCAGCATGGGGAATGAGTTTGGACCATGTGGTGGGGTTACTCCCACAGAAGATGTGGAGGTAGGTCTTGACTTCCTGGTCGACCCATTCGGTTTCACCATCAGTCTGGGGGTGGTATGTGGTGGAGAGCACAAGGGAATAGTTGAGAGCTTTTCCTAGCGCCTTGGTGAAGGTGGAGACAAACTGAGGGCCTTGATCGGAGATGATTCTGTCATAAAGACTGAATCGAAGAAAGACTTTGTGGAAAAAGAGGGCTGCAACCCCTTTGGTGGTGATGGTTTTCTTGGTAGGGCAGAGAATTACCCCCTTAGTAAGGCCATGGTCGACCATGATCAAGAGAGTATCAAACCCCAAGGATTCAGGGAGGTCAGTGATCAGATCACATGAGATCTGTTGGAAGGGGCGGGTGCAGGTGGAGCAGATGGGGGTGAGCGGAGGGACAGTGGGGTGGGTGTTGGCCTTGTGTTGTTGACATGAGGCACAATCTTCGACGTACTTTCAGATGTATTGAGCAAGGCCTGGCCACCAAAACTTGGCAGCGATGAGCTGACGAGTCTTGAGATAACCAGGGTGACCAGCAGTCTCATGGTCATGGCAGCGCTGGAGGATGGAGTGCCAGAGAGATTCATTGGAGGGAATATAGACACATCCTTGGAAGGTAAGGATGCTGTCTTTGTATTGCCAGTCGGACAGGCAAGATCGAAAGGCTGGGGGAATGGTTCCATCAAGGGATTGAAGGGCCTTGAGGACAAAGGGATCCATCTTTGAATGAGACAAGATGTGCTCCTGGAGCATGGCATCGACAATGTTGACAAACAAGGATGGGGAAAGGAGGGTGACTCCTTCATTGTCAGCGTCATCTGAGGGGATGAGATCAGGGCGGCGGGAGAAGGCATCAGGACTGGCAAGGAGTTTATCAGGGACGTGGATCATGGTCAGATCGAAATCTGTGAGGTCAAGGAGCCAATGGGCTTGTTGGCAGTTGAGGTTCTGTGCTGACTGAAAGTAGGTCAGGTTCTTGTGGTCCATAAAGACTTGGACTGGGTGGGAGCTGCCATGGAGATAAGATAATGGCACCAGGATTTTAGGGCTCGCATGATAGTGAGGAGTTCCCGATCATAAATGTCGTAGTTTTATTCTGCTGGTGAGAACGACTGGAAGAGATAGGAACAAGGGTGCCAATCCCCATTGGTATCTGTCTGGAGGAGGATAGCGCCTGAGGTGAACTTGGAGGTATCCATTGCGATAGCAAACGGAGCAGAGAGGTTGGGGAGTTGGAGGACTGGGTGGGTGAGGAATAGTTCTTTGAGTTGATCAAAGGACTTCTGACATTCGGGGGACCAGGCCCAGGGAGTGGTTTTCTTGGTGAGGCCAATGAGGGGGTGGGTGATGGAGGAGTAATCAGGGATGAATCACCGATAGAAGTTGGCGAAGCCAAGGAAGGAGCGAATGTTGCAAAGCTTCTCTGGGGTGGGCCAGGATGCGATCCCATCAAGCTTGACAGGGTCCATGGTGAGTTGACCGGGTTTAACAATCATTCCGAGGTATTCAACTTCTTTGGAGGCAAAGTTGCATTTTTCAAGTTTGAGGTGAAGGCCGAGTTCCTTCATGCACTGGAGGACATGCTTGATTTGTTCAGCGTGGGTTTTCTCATCAGGGGAGAAGATGAGGAGATCATCCATGTAGATGATGAGCCATCCTTTGGTGATCATATCGTGGAAGGAGTCATTCATGAACCTTTGGAAGGTGGCAGGGGAGTTGGTGAGACCAAAAAACATTATGGTTGGTTCAAAGAGTCCTTTATGGGTAATAAAGGTGGCTTTCCATTGATGTCCATCTTTGATTCGGACATTGTTGTAGCCCCATTGAACATCGAACTTTGTGAAGACCTTGGCATCACGGAGTTTGTTGACAAGGTCGGAGACTAGGGGGAGGGGGTAGGTGTCGCGAACAGTATGTTCGTTGAGGTACCTATGGTCCTGACATGGATGGAGTCCGCCATCCTTCTTTTTGACAAAGAAAAATGAGGAGGCTTGGGGGGAGTTTGAGGGACATATTTTGCCTGAAGCAAGATTTTCGTCGAGAAAGGCTTCCATAGCCTTACGCTCATCTGGGGAGAGTGAGTAAATCTTTCTGACCTTGGGTGTGAAAGATTCATTGAGGTTGATCTCATGATCATAAAGGTATGAGGGGGGTACATGGTCTGTAGCTTTCTTTGAGAAGACAGAGGCAAAGTCAGAGTATTCAGGGGGGAGGGTGACCTTGGATTTGGCTTTTTCGGCAGCCATGGCCAATTCGGTAGAGTTCGTGAGCTTGGTGATAAGGGAATCACCTTTGGGGATGAAGTGGTACCTGCATCGAATGATGTGGTTGATGGTGTAGTTGTCATGAGCACAGTGGAGGTACTGTGGTTCTGTCTCATAGTTGAGGTATTCATAGAGGCATCCATTGTAGATGGAGTCTACTTGGACATGGTGAGAGGGTTGAGGGGAGGGCTTGAACTGATGGAAATGAGTTTCATATTGGTTCAAGTTGACTTTGTGGAGCGTGTAGAGCTCCTTGGATTGGTTAGTAGACTCATTGATGGAGAGAGTCTGACCAAACCAGTCAATGGTGGGGTTGACGGCTTTCAACCAGGGGAGACCAAGGATGAGATTTTGTCGACCACAATCCATGATGTAGAATAGGACTTTGTGAGCGAGTCCTTCAATGTGAACAAAGAGTTTGGTAGTGAAGCGAACTCCTCCTTTGTCCATGGGTCCCTGGTTGAGATTGGTGACGTTAAGGGGGGAGGGAAGTCAGGTGGTGGGGAGCTTGTTTTTGCAGACAAAGCCCCAATTGATGCAAGAGATATCAGCGCTGCTATCAATGAGGGCACAGGTGTTGACGGTTTTCAATGTGTGCAAGGGTACAATGATTTGGACAGGGATTTGCATTGAACCAGGCAGTGTAGGTACAGTTACACATTGTATTTTAAGAGAGTTCCACATTGATTGAGGTCTCCGTTCTAAAAATCCTTCTTGGGGGGAAGGGTGAATTGGATGTGATGGACTGTGAGGTCATCATCATCATTGTTGTCGCAGGTTTGGAGTTTGGAGAGGTCGTTGTTGACCTGTTCAACTCATTTGACTGAAGTCTTATGAGGTTCCTTGGGGTACTTTCCACAAGCATCAGCTTGGTGGCCTTTCTGCCTGCAGCATAGGCAATGCCCTTCTTTGAAGCATCACTCCTGCTCTTTGGGAGTTAGCTTAGGGGGTCTGGGGGTGTTGACCACATCGATGTCCATGGTGTCAGGATTGCGGATTTTCTGGGATGAGGAGAAGGTGGAGGGTGTTACAATTGCTCTTTTCGCTATTTAAACTTGCTCATGGCAGGAGTCGAACTCCTGACCTCCTATATATGGAAAACCCCCATCGGCACAAGCCCACTGGGACTTAGACATTTTCCAACATAACCTATCATGTGACTGCTTACATCAGCAGTCTAGATCACAAGTCATGTGACTTGTCATATGTTCAAGGGCTAGACCCTTATCTCTTATCTATGATGTCATGATGACATCACTCCTCATGTTTCACATGATACATGCTTCTTTACTTCTTTCTCTCATGGACACGCTTCTTTATAACTCATGCATTCTTATCAGCCAATCATGTATTTTCTCCTTATCATGGTATAATGTCTCTTTATGGTATTTATCAAAACATGTACATACAGTGTTACGAGTAAGCACGATTCCGAAGGCCTCAAGGTTCCAGGACCATCAGAACCCTTCAACACTACCCCTCTGGAGTGGAAACCTGAGGATGGACTACCTTCAGAATGTTACTGGATCTTATTTCCCAAAGACTACGCTCCATACGGTTATATGGAGATCCCCGTTTTGGACTCGCCCTGTTCTCCCCTTCTTCTGCTTTCATAACTCTTGCCATGTGTCTCTAACACTGCTTTCGTCAC
>JBBPMJ010000604.1:0-19442 GCA_038090255.1 Austroboletus niveus | reverse complement strand
TCAGGGTGATGGGATAGGGCATCAGGACCAGCAAGGAGTTTTTCAGGGACATGAATCATGGTCACATCGAAATCTGCAAGGTTGAGGAGCCAATGGGCTTGTCAGCGATTGAGATTCTGTGCTGACTGGAAGTAGGTCAGGTTCTTGTGGTCCATAAAGACTTGGACCGGGTGGGAGCTGCCATGAAGATAATGGCACCAGGATTTCAGGGCTTGCATGATAGTGAGGAGTTCCTGATTATAAATATTGTAATTTCGTTCTGCTGGTGAGAATGACTGGGAGAGATAGGAACAGGGGTGCCAGTCCCCATTGGTGTTGGTCTGGAGGAGGATAGCATCCAAGGTGAACTTGGAGGCATCCATTGCGATAGCAAACAGAGTGAAGAGGTTGGGGAGTTGGAGGACTGGGCATGTAAGGAAGAGTTCTTTGAGTTGATTGAAGAACTTCTGACATTTGGAGAACCAGGCCCAAGGGCTGGTTTTCTTGTTGAGGTCAATGAGGGAGTGGGTGATGGAGGAGTAGTCTGGGATGAAGCAATGATAGAAGTTGGCAAAGCCAAGGAAGGATCTGACATTGTGAAGTTTTTCTGGGGTGGGCCAGGATGCAATCCCATTGAGTTTGACAGGGTTCATGGCAAGTTGACCAGGTTAACAATTATTTCTAGGTATTCAACTTCTTTGGAGGCAAAGTTGCATTTCTTAAGTTTGAGATGAAGGTTGAGTTTCTTCATGCACTGAAGAACTTGCTTGATTCATTCAGCATGGGTTTTCTCATCAGGGAAGAAGATGAGAAGGTCATCCATGTAAATGATGAGCCATCCCTTCAGCAATCATATCATGGAAGAAGTCATTCATGAACCTTTGAAAAGTGGCAGGGAAGTTGGTGAGACCAAAGAACATTACAGTTGGTTTGAAGAGTCCTTTATGGGTAATAAAGGTGGCTTTCCATTGATGTCTGTCTTTGATTCGAACATTATTGTAGCTTTATCAAACATTGAACTTCATGAAGACCTTGGCATCATGGAGTTTGTCAATGAGGTCAGAGACTAGGGAGAGGGGGTAGGCATTGCAAACAGTATGTTCATGAAGATACCTGTAGTCCTGGCATGGATGAAGTCTGCTGTCCTTCTTTTTGATGAAGAAAAATGGAGAGGCTTGGGGGGAGTTCAAGGGGTATATTTTGCCTGAAGCAAGATTTTCATCAAGGAAGGCTTCTGTAGCCTTACACTCATCTGGAGAGAGGAGGTAGATCTTTCTGACCTTGGGCATGAAAGATTCATCAAGATTAATCTCATGATCATTGAAACAACTCAAATAAAGAGGAAGCAAAGAGGAGAGAGAATGACCCTTTGGTCCTTAGAGCAGTAAGCTTGTGAGGAAATCTCCAAGACTTCAAAGCTGGGGACTCCAGCCTCAAAGCCCTGGGGTTTATATACTATTCTATTGTATATACATGTTTGTGTAAATATCATAAAGAGACATCATACCATAATAAGAAGAAAATACATGATTGGCTGATAAGAATGCATGAGTCATAAAGAAGCATGTCCATGAGAGAAAGAAGTAAAGAAGCATGCATCATGTGAAACATGAGGAGTGATGTCATCATGACGTCATAGATAAGAGATAAGGGTCTAGCCCTTGAGTATGTGACAAGTCACGTGACTTGTGGTCTAAACTGCTGAGGTAAGCAGTCATGTGATAAGTTATGCTGGAAAATGTCTAAGTCCCAGTGGCCTTATGCTGATAGGGGTTTTTCCTTATATAGAAGGTCAGGAGTTCGACTCCTGCCATGAGTGAGTTTTAAATAGTAAAAAGAGCGATTGTAACAATCATAGGGTCATGAGGGGGGTATGTGGTCCATGGCTTCTTTCGAGAAGATGGAGGTGAAGTCAGAGTATTCAGGGAGGAGGGTGACCTTGGGTTTGGCTTTCTTGGTGGCCATGGCCAACGTGGTAGAGTTCATGAGCTTGGCGATGAGGGCATCACCTTTGGGAATAAAATGATAACCACACTGTATGATATGGTTAACAGTGTAGTTGTTATAAGCATGATGGAGATATTGGGGTTCCATCTCATAGTTGAGGTATTCATAGAGGCATCTGTTGTGGACAGAGTCCACTTGAACATGGCAAGGGGGTCAAGGAGAGGGCTTGAACCACTGGAAGCAAGTTTCATATTGGTTCAAGTCAACTTTGTGGAGCATGTAGAGCTCCTTGGATTGATCTGTAGACTCATTGATGGAGAGAGTCTGACTGAACCAGTCAATGGTGGGGTTGATAGCTTTCAACCAGGGAAGACTGAGGATGAGGTTTTGTTGATCACAATCCATGACATAGAAGAGGACTTTGATGGGTGAGTCCTTCAATATGAACAAAGAGCTTGGTGGTGAATTGAACTCCTCCTTTGTCCATGGGTCCCTGATTGAGGTTGATGACGTTGAGGGGAGAGGGAAGTTGGGTGGTGGAGAGCTTGTTTTTGTGAACAAAGCCCCAATTGATGCAAGAGATATTGGTGCCGCTATTGATGAGGGTATGGGTGTCGATGGTTTTCAATGTGTGCGAGGGTACAATGACTTGGACAGGGATTTGTATTGAACCAGGCAGAGTAGATACATTTACACATTGTATTTTAGGAGAGCTCTGCATCAGTCGAGGTCTCTGTTCTAAAAATCCTCCTTGGGGGTAAGGGTAAATTGAATGTGATGAATGGTGAGGTTGTCATCATCATTGTTGTTGCAGGTCTGGAGTTTGGAAAAGTCATTGTTGACCTGTTTGACTTGTTTGACTGGTTTTACGAGGTTTCTTTGGGTATTTGACACAAGCATTGGCCTGGTGACCTTTTTGCCTGCATTGTAGGCAGTGTCCTTCTTTGAAACATCACTTCCACTCCTTGGGAGTTAGCTTAGGGGATCTGAGAATGTTGACTGTGTTGATGTTCATGGCATTGGGGTCACAGGTTTTCTGGAAAGGGAAAGTGGTAGAGAGGGTCTGGTAGGATCGATAGGTGGGGATGGAATGGGTATGGTGTTGGTTAACAATGGTCTGGGTGCAGTTGTTCTGAACTTGGAAGTGTACAGCCTTTGAATACCACTTGTTGATTTTGGTGGGAACCATATCCATGGAGAGGATGCAGTGGGGGAGGGGAGGTGGGATGCCAGCAGCAAAGTAGTTGATCAGGACATTCTGATCAGTGATGCCCAAGAGGGCAACATTGTTTCTGAATTTGGCAATATGCCGAGTGAGTTCGGGACCATAAGATCTGTTTTTCTTGGGGACGAGGCAGTTCAAATGAAGCCAGTTGATGGCTTGGTTCTTGATATCTTGGTGCTCAAAGACACTCTTGAATTTGACAAGGAAGTCATTGAATTTCCCAAAGGATTTGCTGGTGATGGCCTTCTTTCGAAAGATAGAGGCCCAGATGGCAGCTGATCCCTTCTTCATGTAAGATAGGGCATAGGTGATTTGCTTGTTGTTGTCATTGTAAATGGATTTGTTTATGATGAGGTACATTTGGACAGTGGATAACCAGGACATGGCATTGGTGTATGAGCTGTCAAAGTTGTCGGATGTTCCAAGATGGAGTTCAGTGGGTTTGGTTGTCATGGTGACCTGGGCTGGGTGTGGGGGCAGGGTAAATGCCAGTTGGTGGTTGACTGGGGTTGTGTTAAGACCAGATTAGACTTGGTGGACAAACTCTGTAGAAGCTCCGTGAATCTTGATGAAAAGGGGATAGAGTAGAACTTTAGCTTCAGTGACTCAGAGCGGAGTGCTACACCCTTGTCAGATCATTGGTGATTCCAGATTTCAGAGGTGTAGAAATAGGAAGAGCAGGAGAGAAGACAGGGGAAGTCTGAGTTGTCTAGATTGTCTAAGTCGATAACTAGCTAAAGTACAGGCGACATGACAGGACTATATATACGGAGGTCGGGGGCAGTGTACAAAGGCAATGATGGGAAATGTAAGTAAGTGGAGCCAGGGAAAGGGAGATGGAAAGGAAACATAAGCGGAGCTGTGTGAACACAGGATCAGAGAAATCTAAGAGGTGAGACTAGTACATAAGGAGAACAAAGAGTAACATAACTAGAATGTACAAGGAGTGGAGAAGTGGAGGTGCGGGGAAACATAGAAGTGGAGGTGTGGAGAAGTATAGGAGCAGAGGTGCAGAGGAGTGTAGAAGCAGAGATGTGGAGGAGTGTTAGGATTAGGGATATGACAGGTTGGAGACAGTGGGGTGGGTACTCTGGGGATGCTAAGCACTGCAGAGAGTCAATGGAAAAATTCTAGGTCCTCAGGTTGTTGAGAGATGATGAGGTCTTTGTCAGTGTCAATGGGGTTCTCTGAGGAGGGTTTGTTGGTATCTGACAAGTCAAGGATTTCCCTTCTTGATGCGAAGTCGGAATAGAGTCTAGGGTTTCTGGGGTGTTGGTTGGCAATGGTGGAGGCTTATATGATGATAGCCAATCAAGAAAGATCTTAGACCTTTTTGTTATGCTCAACATGGTTTAGCATAGGCCTGCAGAGGTTCAAGGGCTTACTGTCGCTATACAGCAGATAGGACAAGGGGCCTGATGAGGGGGTTCCTTGACAGGGAGGCTAAGGCCAGCATAGAACTAATGTTGGGTGAAAGAGGGGTCTGTTCAAGAGTCTTTTTTGACAGAGGTTCTGGGGACCATTGAGGATCGAGAGATCAACAGGTCTAAGGACATCGCAGAACTAGCAACAGATCAAGGTTTTGAAGGAAACATCTACTCAACAGTAGGACGAGGACTGAGGGACCAAGGGCAATTCCAAGATACTAGGTAAATTGCAGAAGGTCTAAGATAGGGAATACATCTAAGTATCAAAGGTTTATATACACAAGCCAAATGGTTAAGGGTAGGTAAAGGAAGAAGGTGAGTCAGTGATAGAAAGCAATGGAATCGTGAAGAAGCTGAGTCACTATGGAGCAGATGCAATGGCATCAGACAGAAGTTGGTAATACAACTGCAGATGAGTCATGCTAAATAAGTAAGCAGGAATGAAAAGACAATGGTAAAAGAAAAGGACCCAAGCAGGGTTCAAACAGCAAGGGTCAAGGTCCTTTGGTACATGCAATGAGTAAATGTAAGAAAAAGAAAAGAGGATCCCAACAAATCATAATAGTTGACAGTCTTTGGTCCAGACAAAGTCGTTCTTCTCACTCATCAGGTTATTGAGGGGGTAAGCAATGGCAGCAAAATCTTTGATGAACTGATGGAAGAAGTTGAGGAATCTCAGGAATGAACAAACTGCAGTTCATGTTGTTGATACCAGCCAGGTTTTTACTACATTGACCTTGACAGGGTCAGTGGTGATATGTTCATCTGATATGATTAGTCCTAGATATTCTGTCATTGTGGTTATATGCTTGAGTGAGAGTTTGTTGGTTCACAAGATTTTGAGTACCTCCTTGATGACATGACAATGTTCATTAAGGTCCTTGATGAAGATAAGAATGTCATCCATGTAAACAATCACTACTTCATGATTGATCAGATCGCAGAGCAGATGATTCATTATTGTCTGAAAGGTGGCTAGGGAGTTGGTAAGTCTGAAGAACATAATCAATGGCTCAAAGAGTTCTCAGTTAGTTCTGAATGTGGCCTTCCATTTGTCTCCTTCCTTTATCCGTACATTGTTATACCCCCAACAGATGTCCATCTTTGAGAAGTACTTGACTTTGTGTAACTTCTGTGTGATTTCTTCAATGAGTGGAAGAGGATATCAGTTTTTGATAATGACATCATTAAGGCATCAGTAGTCTTGTATAGGGCATAATTTTCCATCCTTCTTTTTAACAAAGAAGAATGAGGATGCAAAGAGAGACTTAAATGGTCATATCCTTCCAATTGATAGATTTTCTTCAAGAAATGCATCTAACTCCTCCTGTTTCTTGAGTGACAGGGGGTAGATTTTACAGTTGACCTTATGCTTGCTGGGTTTTAACTTGATGGCATGGTCCCATTGTCTCTGAGGTGGGAGTTCATCAAATTTTTCTTTACCAAAGATGTCCCTGTATTTGTGGTAATGTGAGGGAACCACATCTTCAAAGGTGTTGTCCTGCTTCTTTTTATTGGTGGCAGCTGTGAAATCAGTTGCTAGTGTGGTGATATAGTTGTTTTCAACTTGGAAGAGTCAATCATTAGATTTGAGCTCATCATACTGCCATAGTAAATGAGTCTCAGAGAATGTCTTGGTTTTGTTTTGCCAGTCAATAGAGGGGTTGTATTGACATAGCCAATCAAAGCCTAGGAACATGGCTTGTGATGACAGAGTGGTAATCAAAAAAGGAATTTTTGATACATGATCATCAATCTTGATCTTGAGATTGATGTAATGAGTAATTGATTCTCCCTTGTTCTTTGTTCCATTGATGTTATACATTGGTATTGGTCACAGGAACTCCTCCTGTTGCAACTGGTTTGCTTCTACAAAGCATTGATCTATGGCTGAGGCCATGTATCCTAAGTCTATAAGAGGAGTAATGGGGATCATTTTGCCTGATGGGGTGGCAATAAGGACCTTCACTTCAAATGTGTTTGAAGATGGCTTTTTTATTTATATAACATGGTTTTTGCAAGAGTTCAAGCAACATGAACTCCACAGCATCATGGGATGCATTCCTGAGGCAAGTGATTAGCTCAGCATCAACCTCGAAATGTCATGAGTTGTGGATGAAGGCTCAGAGATGATGTTCCAGGTGATCATCAGGAGTGATGTTTGCAATTTGCTTGATCCACTGAGGTAACCAAGGTTTCATAGTTTCCATTCAAAAATGATTGTCCTTTGTGAGGATTGATATTTTTTGCTCTTGGGAGGATTTGACTACTGATCCACTAGTAGCCCAATTTGTCTGTCTCTTGATTGCATGTTTCCCAGATGGAACAGAGGCTGTAATGCACAGTGGGCACAAAGGTACATTTGGCTGTTGCTTAGCCAACAGCTTTGTCAGACATTCATCAGATTTTTGTCTAATCAGTGTTATAAGTAGGGGTGAGTTTTTTGAAGACTCAGGTGAGATCTCTTCTACAGGAAGATAAGAGAACTTGTTAGCTGTGATCAAAGGAGAATTAAGCATGGGTTTTATCAGCCCCACCATGCCATCTTTAGTCCTTGGGACCTGGACGCTCCTTGCTGAACTACAACATGATTTACAAACTGTATCTTGAGGGTGAGGGGATCTCAATCCTCATCCTCTTCTACAAAATCCATTTCCTCAACTTCTTCAACTGCTTGCCCTAAGTCTTTGAGGTTTTTGTATTTGACAGCTATCCCACAAACTTTGATTGTTTTGAGGCCAGTTGGGGTATGAGTCACACATGGCCAGGGTGTGTTCTTCCCTTCTTTGACACATTTGAAACATATTCCTTTTGATCACACTTTTGATAGGTCCATTGGTATACCGATCCCTGGGAAGATACCTGGGGTGTTTGATCTGATAGGTGGTGGTGCTACTTGTGATAGTTGAATCATTGGATTTGGGATCCAGCAAGGTGGTGCAATTTTCTTCTTATGTTCTGTGATTTTGCCAAGGATTTGTTCTGCTTCAACCAGGGCTTGGCACCAGTATTTATAGTTTTTGTTCTTGGTGGTGCTGGTGCTCTTATCAGTTTGAAGCACTTGTTTGATGAGATCTGATTTTGCATTTTGCCATAGAAGTCAGACAAGTTGTCCTTCTTGTAGTACTTCTGAATATTTAGCATGTATTGTGAGTTGAAAATGGCAAGTGATGAACACTTCAATTATGGATTGTCCTTGTTTGAGTTCATGTAGCTCATTTTCAGTATGTGTGATGGTATAGATGGGCTTAAATTGTTGTTTGATAACTTCAATAAAGTCATCATAACTTTGTGAATCTGATGTTGACTTGTTGGTAATGTATAGGGTGGTGAACTCAGCTGCTGCTCCCTCAGTGAAGAATCCTAAGGTCATTTGAATCTTTTCTTCATCTATGGGTTTGCAGGCAAATCCTTGACAGTAGTTAATAAACTGCACTCTTCATTTGATGCATGTGTTACAAGTAGGTGCAATTCTGGAGTTTCTGAAGGTTCTGGAACTTGTTCCTGCACTTTCCATGCTCCTGAAATACCTTACTGCGGTTCCGAAGATTCCAGAATCTTGGAACCATCAGAACACCTTGCCACTCTTTAACCAGAATGGAGACCTGAAGATGGACTTCCTCCAGAATGCTATTAGACACTATTCCCTGAAGACTATGCTTCATATGGTCATATGGAGATCCCTATTCTTGACTCACCCTGTTCCTCTTTTGTCCTGTTTTTGTAACTCTTACCATGTGTCCCCAGAATTGCTTTTGTCACAGACCTCTGCTTCCCCTTCCATCCTCCTTCTGATGGCAGTGTTGTCCCATTCTCACCATTGATCCATGAGGCCATTGTAGTGTACTGTGTGCCCTGTCCCATCACCTTTCTGTTCAGAGATGGTTTCAGGCTGTATAAATAGCTAGAAGTTGTCTTGTTTGTTCCTTAGCTAGATCTGCACAATTATATGCAGTGTTTAGTCTCATCCTGCCTGAGTCTTGAGTCTCAGCAGAGGACCTTTCAAATCTACAGGACTTTGTGTCACCTTTGAGGACACACTGGGACTAGACATTGTGCATGCATAACAAAAGATCTAGCTCTCCTCATACCTCTGCTACCATGCAGCAAGGAACCCCCACAACTTGCCCATCATTTCATATGGATACAGGGAAGACCCTCCTTATGAGGACTCTGAAGACAAAACAGATAGAAGAGAACAATTATGACTTGAATCTATCTCTGAGACCCTCAGGAGGAACCAACCCCACTTTACTCAAAGTGGAATCCCTCCTCCTCCATCAAGATCTCACCTGTCTCAAAGAACTCTGTTCTCCTTGACTCATAACACCCCCATCCCTCAAATCAACCCCCTGCCCAATCCAGACCAATCAGAAATGATGGAACTCAAAACTGAACTTCCAGAAGAGTTCTCAGGAGAAGCCTCTGATGCCAAATTCTGGATCAGTCTTTTCACTATTTAAAAACTTGCTCATGGTAGGAGTCAAACTTCTGACCTCCTATATAAGGAAAACCCCTATCGGCACAAGGCCATTGGGACTTAGACATTTTTCAACATAACTTATCACATGACTGCTTACATCAGCAGTCTAGACCACAAATCATGTGACTTGTCACATGTCTAAGGGCTAGATCCTTATCTGTTATCTATGATGTCACAATGACATCACACCTCATATACAACATGCCCATCACATGAAACATGCTTCTTTACTTCTTTTTTCTCATGGACATGCTTCTTTATGACCCATGCTTTCTTATTAGCCAATCATGTATTTTCTTCTTATCATGGTACAATATCTCTTTATGGTATTTACACAAACATGTACATATAGTAGAATAGTATATAAACCCCAGAGCTTCGAGGCTGGAGTCCCCAGCTTTGAAGTCTTGGAGATTTCCTTCTCTCATTGCTCATAGAGATCCAAAGGGATTACATACTTCATTCAAGAGTCTAAAGAGGCCATTACATACCTCTCTATTGCTGGGCATTAGGAGTTGTTTCACTACTTCAAAGCTACCTCAGCACTGACAGCAGTCTCTGCTGCATGACATCATGAACAATGACTAAAGAAAGGATTCCTACTCTTTATTTTACTCGTAGCCAGACTTTCTCAGTGAGAAGAGCCCCAAGACAATGACGTACAAAGGAGACAGCCATATCCCTTCATCAGACTTTGTTCCCCTGTTTGACAGCAAGCACCTAGACTCCTGTTGCCTAACTAGTAGAGGAAAGTGGGGGTTAGCCATGCCCTGGAGCAAATACCTAAGAGATGGGACACATTTCACACTCACTAGGAGTGACCCACAATCAGTCAGGTAACCCTGCACATGTCTGCTGTGTGAGCTCAGCTCCAGAAGAATTGGTTGGATTAGGAAACAGGCAGACACCAAAATAGCATTGGTGAATGAGGCTTCATTAGAAGTCCATTTTGGAAAAGAGCGAAAAAAGCCCTGTCCTAGCAGGCACCCACAACTTCCAGGATAGCTATGGCTGAGGAGATGATGCATGAACAGGAGGCAGCAGCCCCTGTATCACCCAGATTGCTAAGGAGAGTCTTAGCTAGCAAAGACCTCAAGGCATTCTTCTAAGGAACCTCTGTAGAAAGGGTAATAGATGCCCAAAAGGAGGGAAGCTTCCATGATGCAAAAGAAGACCCTTTTGCAGTTAAAGAACCATGGTCCCCAAAGGACTATAACACAAGCAACATTACTCCAGTTCATCTGGAGTTATCCTATTTGATCAACAAGTTGTCTGCCATGTCGAGCATAATGGCTCAGTTGAAGTAGATGGTTGCTGAGCAGACCGAGATGATCAAGCAGTTGCGGGTGGCTTGGAAAGCTGATACTGCAGCACTCAGAGATGCTGTATGAAACATCACACATGCACATGATAGAATAATGATGGCAGAGCAGTATGCTCTTGCCATGTCACAAGGAATGATTGCTTCTTGATCTAATCACAAGGAGGTAGTCAAAGAAGAACTCACAGAGGCAGAGGAAGCTACTTCCATTTTGAAAAAGAAGGCAGAGGAGGCACTCCCTGTTATAACCAAGTGGGCAGACAAACCTGTCCCAACCAAGAAAGAAGTGTCTCAGGCAGTAGCTAGATCAAAAAAGAGTTTTTGGAGATACCTGAAGTTAAAGAGGAAAAGAAGTCCACCCTCACATTCATTAGTTGCAGGCTTGGCATGGGCTGATATACAAAAACAGTCCCACAAACTAGTTCACCACTCAGAAAGTCAGCATTATTAAAAGATCACAGTCTTGCAGTCAGAAGTGAGAACTTCCAGATAGAAGCAGGGCCTTTTACTCCCAGAGAAGCTATCAGTGGTCCAAGACCCCTGAGATCTCTTATGATGAGGCCTAGTGCTTTGAATTTGAAAAAGAAGTCAGCCACATGCTTTGCATGTGGAAAGCAAGGCCATTTGGCAAAAGATTGCAAATCGCCCAAGCCCAAGTGTAGGGCTTGCAGATGGCAAGGTGCCCATAAGATGGGTTGTCCTTTAGAATCAGCAATGGCTGGCAAAACAAGTCATGGTGTGGTGCCACCTATAATCATTCAGGAAAGAGAGGCTGTTTAGACAAGACCTGAAACATGCCCATGCTGTAAAGTAATCTGGCAAAGGAAGTCAGGACATGTTCATGAATGTCCGTAGTGCAGCACTATCAATTCATTAAAGGCATGACAGTTTGTTGATATCTTAGATTGGGAAGAGAACAACAGAAACATTGAAATCCCAGAAGAGGAAATCAATGATGAACTTCTACCAGGAGTTGAAAGATCGGAAGAAGAAGAAGCCTGCAGATCTTGCCACTTCTACTTTGGGCACAGTAACATGTGTCCTTACAAGTTGAAAGCAAGGATCGATGAGTTTGACCTGCAGTCACTCAATTGTTTCCTTAACATACAAAGAAGATAACTAGCTCATCCTTAGGATAGTTATAACTCCCAAGGAATCCCCTATTGAAGGTGACAGGGTTAAGGGTGGTGGGCTAGCCGAAAGCCACTGGGTTAACTTAATCAGGAATAAAGGATATAAAGTCCTCAATAAGAACCCAATA
The DNA here is from genome assembly GCA_038090255.1 of Austroboletus niveus. Lineage (NCBI taxonomy): Eukaryota > Fungi > Basidiomycota > Agaricomycetes > Boletales > Boletaceae > Austroboletus > Austroboletus niveus. The sequence goes on along the minus strand of JBBPMJ010000604.1, from coordinate 7,799 downwards.
ATCCTTGAAACTGATTCTCTACAAAAAGATAGTATTGACATGTGAGAAATTGCTCACATGCAAATTGAAGAAGAAGCTTTGGACTTCCCTGAAGAGATCTTTGTGTGCATAGTTCACCAAAGAAAAGAAATAAAAATGAATGTTTCCATTGGCTTGATGCCAAACTCTCTTCATTTAGTTGAAGCTCTGCTTGACAGCAGGGCTAACTGAATTTTTATAGATGAAGCATGGGTTGTGAGACATGGTATCCCCATAAAGAAACTCACATGCCCTATACCTGTATTTAATGTTGATGGAACCAGGAATTCTGCTGGAAATATTCTGCATTCTGCAGATCTGATCATAGAATTTGATGGATACAGGGAAAAGATGATGGCAGAAGTGACCAATCTGGAAGGAACCATCTTGGTCATTGGCTACAACTGGCTTCTGCACCACAACCCTGAAATCAACTGACATAAAGGCACTGTCAAGATGACATGCTGCCCTAGAAGCTGCTATCTATTACAAGACCACTGTGGAGACCAGTGCATGATTACACATATATCCCTCTTTATTGACATTCTTCATTACTTCTTTATCATTTTTTTATCTCTACCTTTTTACTGTTTATGTATGATGTTACTTACAAGATCACTGGACTTCCAGACTAGCAGACTTCCAGAAAACCATCAGTCTTTTTGATATTTCATAGGTGATCCCTCTTCATATCATCCCTACTTCGTCTTCTGTGCTTCTGTTTCTTTATTTGGACACTACATAGCTATATGGTTGGAAGTACCAAACATTACTAATGTTTCAGTCTTATTGGCCTGAGGTGAGAAGTTTCATCTCTGTTCCAATGGGTCGGTACCCTTTGATGGACTTCCATTACAACCTTATTTATATTTTTGATTTCATATATAGAGTTCAGATATATCCAGACTATAAAATTTTATACTGGTCATTTTGTAATGACAGCTACCATTTGACTCACATCATACACCACTGGGACTGTCTCCCTCTACTGTTCCTACCATTCCTAAGACTAAACTGCCAGTCCTGCACTGTCTACACACTTTTATGACCAACACTTGCCCTCCAGACTTCTGGACTTCCAAAGACTGCCTAAGTGGTCTTCCATTAAATCAATTGGTTACACCCTTGACTTCACCAGATCATATTCCCTTGCTTCTAGAGTCCCTCTGGGGCAAACCTATTTGCTTCCCACATCACACAGACAATTTCTGGTGGTTTGAACTTGCAGGTAACTACCTCATAGTCCACTTATCCACCTTTTAGTCTTTTTACTGCACTATTCATATCTGTGATGTGGCAGAAGAAGATGAACAGGAGGAAGCCTGGGAGAGTTACTATGCCCACACCACCACTCAAACCTTCTGAAAAATCTCTAGAAGAGATGGTACTGGAATGCTATCACAAATGGCTAAAGATATTCTCAAAAGAAGAATCTGAGCAGATGCCCATAAGAAAACCTTGAGATCATGCTATAAATCTAAAAGAAATGTTCCAACTGAAAAAGAGAAGGATCATACCCCTGTCTGTGACAGAACAAGAGGAAGTGTCAGCATTCATCAACAACCAATTAAGAAAAGAATACATACATCCCTCTAAATTTCCTCAGACATCACCAGTGTTTTTCATTCCAAAAAAAGATGGACAAAAAAGGATGGTACAGGATTAATGATATTTCAATGAACACATAGTGAAGAACAATTATCTTGAACCCTTAGTCATGTACTTTGGACTATGCAATTCCCCAGCTACTTTCCAAGCTATGATGAATGAACTTTTCACAGATATGGAAGACATCTGCATAGTTTACATTGATGACCTCATGATATTTACAAAAACAAACTTTCGAGAAGAGCATGAAGAGGCTGTATGAAAAGTCCTTGCTCAACTCAAATAAAATGATTTATATGTCAAATCAGAAAAGTGCACATTCTTTGCCAAAAAAATAGAGTTTCTAGACATGATTGTGGGAAAAAATGGAGTTCACATGAATGAATTCAAAGTAAAAGCAGTCCTAGAATGGCCAACCCCAAAGAATTTCCGTGAAGTTAAAAGCTTCATGAGATTAGCCAATTTTTATTATTGATTCATTGCTGACTATACTTCTATTGCAAGGCCACTAAATGACCTTAGAAAAAAAATGTTCCTTTCATATGAAGTGAAAGATGCCAATAAGCATTTGACACACTTAAGAAGCAATTTGCTACTACCCCAGTGCTTGCCTTCCCTGACATCAACTATCAGTTCCAATTGAAATGTGATGCCTCAAACTATGCCATGGGTGCAGTATTATCTATCCAAAAGGAGGAAAAATGACATCCCATTGCCTATTACTCCCACTCTATGAATGACCAGGAAAGGAATTATCTGGTTGCAGATAAAGAACTCCTGTCAGTAATACACACATTAGAAATATGGAGGCACTATCTAGGAGAAGCTAGATTCCAGTTCGAGATCTGGAACAATCACCAGAATCTCCAATGGTTTATGGTCAGGCAGGATCTGAACTGAAGACAAGTGTCCTGGGCACAATATTTATTCAGATTTAACCCTGGAGATGACTCACCTATATTTACACTGCATGTGGACAAATCATGGAATTTCACGCTTTATTGTATCCAATTGCAGACCACAATTCACATCACAAGCAATGACGGAACTGTGCAAGTGACTCAGTATTAAACCTAAATTATCCATGGCTTCTCATCCACAGTCAGACAGTCAGACAGAGAGAATAATATGAGATCTCTAGCAGTATCTCAGAATCTACTGTCACGAAAAGCAGACTGAATGGGCAAATTGGTTACTCATAGCCTAATTCAGCTATAATACAAAGAAGCAGGCCTCTACACAGAAAACCCCATTTGAGGTCACACAGACCTATATACCATGAATGGGAATAGAATCTGGCACTAGTCACACTCCAGCAGCAAACAAGTTAGCTAATAATATTACATCTATATTAAAGTCCATAAGGAACAACATTGAGCAGGCTCAGGCAAAGATGAAGGTTTAGGTGGATAAACACTGCTCTGATGCTCCAAAGTACTCCATTGGAGATGAAGTGCTTCTATCTACTGGCAATCTCCACTTGAAGCAAGATTCATGTAAATTGACAGAAAAGTGGCTTGGATCCTTCAAAATCACATGATGCATTGGAAATAATGCAGTGCATCTTAAACTCCCATATAATATGAAAATATACCCTGTGGTAAACATATTTAGGGTTAAACCCTATTTATGCCACCTCAATGGATAACCAGTGTTTCAACCTGGTCCAGTATTAGTCAATGACAAACTGGAAGTTGAATATAAGGTAGAGCACATCATAGACACTCGATGGAATGGGCAATGAAAAGAATACCTGGTTCACTGAGCTGGCTACTCAGAAGAGGAGCACATCTGGGAACCTATGTCTAATTTACGAAATACAGCAGACACAGTCATGTTATTTCATGATGAAATGAACCCAAAGGCCTTAGCATGAGGAGCCTTTACTCATTTCAATATATTTAACCCCTATGACATTGATAACATACCAACTTTGGTCATCTAGGAATCTGACCCATAGAGAGGGGTGGTGTTATGAATGCTTTTTTCACTATTTAAAAACTTACTCATGATAGAAGTCAAACTTCTGATCTCCTATATAAGGAAAACCCCTATCGGCACAAGGCCATTGGGACTTAGACATTTTTCAACATAACTTATCACATGACTGCTTACATCAGCAGTCTAGACCACAAGTCATGTGACTTGTCACATGTCCAAGGGCTAGACTCTTATCTGTTATCTATGATGTCATGATGACATCACACCTCATGTACAACATGCCCATCACATAAAACATGCTTCTTTACTTCTTTCTCTCATGGACATGCTTCTTTATGACTCATGCTTTCTTATCAGCCAATCATGTATTTTCTTCTTATCATGGTATGATGTCTTTTTATGGTATTTACACAAACATGTACATATAGTAGAATAGTATATAAACCCCAGGGCTTTGAGGCTGGAGTCCCCAGCTTTGAAGTCTTGGAGATTTTCTCCCCTTATTGCTTATAAGGATTCAAAGGGATCACATACTTTATCCAAGAGTCTAAAGAGGCCATTACATACCTCTCTATTGCTGGACATTAGGAGTTGTTTCAATAGGCAGATGATAGAGCAATATCATACTGAAGTAGTTGTGCTAGTTCTCTGGTAAAATGTCATATCCCTAATCCTAGCCAACTCTGACCCTCTCATCTTCAACTCCTGTCCTCTGCTTTCCTGTTTCTCTGGTACTCTGGTACTCCACTTTTTTGTACATTCTAGTTACATTACTCTTTGTTCTCCTTATGTACTAGTCTCACTTCTTAGATTTCTCCAATCCTGTGTGAACACAGCTCTGGTCATGTTTCCTTTCTGTCTCCATTTCTCTGGCTCTGCTTACTTATGTTTTCTGTCATTGCCTTTGTATACTGCCTCCGACCTCCATATATATAGTCCAGTCATATCACCTGTACTTTAGCTAGTTATCAATCTAGATGACTTAGACAACTCAGACATCTGACTTCCCTGACTTCCTTTGCTCCTTTTCATTCTCTGCTCCTCTGAAATCTGGGACCACCAACAATCCAACAAGGGCACAGTGCTTCACTCTGAGTTGCTGAAGCCAAAGTTCCACTAGTCCCCCTTTCACCAAGATAACTTCAGAATTTCTCAGATCTCCTTCAGAGTTCATCTACCAAGTCTGGCCTGGTCTTAACACAAAGACAGATGCAAATTGGGGGCCTTTATCCAAGATGATTCTGTCATAGAGGCCAAATCATTTGAACACTTGATCAAAAAAAAGTTGGGCTATTCCTTGTACATCAATAGTTTTAGAGCAAGGGCAGAAAATTACCCCCTTTGAAAGGCCATGGTCAATCACAACCATAACAGAGTCAAATTCAGAGACTGGAGGAAGGTCAGAGATAAGGTCAACAGAGATTTGTTGAAAAGGGCAAGAAGCAGATGAGTTTAAAGGCATCAGGGGAGATGAAGTGGAATGGGTGTTTACTTTATTGGCTTAACATATAGTGCAATCTGAAATGAATTATCATAGGAATGTGGATATTCCTGGCCACCAGAAGTCTTTTTCAAGGGCTGCTAATGTTCAGAAGTGATCCATGTATCCACTAGTTGCAGAGTAGTGTAGGTTATGAATAAGCTTTTGATGCATAGGCTCTTGAATAAAAAGGCATTCCCAGAAACAGAGTTCTTGATTTATAAAGGTCTGCTCAGACAACTTTGTTTGAGACAGAGGGAGGATATCTTCATACATTTTCTTCAATGCAGTGAGAACAAAGAGGTCAGAGGGGGTGAATTTTGCAATTTTGTCTATTAGAGTGAGGTCAATTTGTTTACAGAAAAGGTCATCTGGAAGAAGAACCATCTCAGCATTGTCTGATTCAGTGGATATTTCATCTTTCCTAGAGAGGGCATCAGCAGGATCCATGTGAGTCCCTGGTACATGTGTATGTAAATGCAAGGTCAAAGTCTTGCAGAAACATTTGCCATCAGGCATGGTATCATGACAGTCAATGGGAGGCTCTGAAGTAGGTAAGATTCTTGTGATCTGTGAATATTTGAATCACATGTCAAGCTCCAAGTAGATGGTGTCTCCAGTCTTCAAGAGCATGGATAACTGCTAGTAGTTCTCTGTCATATATATCATAGTTTCATTCTGCACTTGATAGGGTAGCAGATCAGTATGCATATGGATGGAGATTGCCATTTGAGTCCTTTTTCATGAGAACTCCTTCAGTGGCTAGAAGCAATGCATCTGTCATTATGAAATATGAGTGTTCCAGATCTGGTTGTTTTAAGACTGGAGAGGTGGAGAACACCTGTTTCATGTCATCAAATGCATGCTGTTCCTTCTTTGCCCAGGTCCAGGGGTTATCTTTTTGAGTAAGTTTGTTAAGTGAGGTAACTTTTTGGGCAAAGTTTGGAATGAATCTTCAGTAGAAGTTGCAGAATCCTAAAAAGGATCTTACTGCTTTGACTGAGCCAGGGGGTTTCCATTCTTCTATGGCTCAGAGTTTGGTTGTGTCCATGGCAAGCTCTCTTGGTCGGACAGTTAGGCTAAGATAGTCCATAGTTTGAAAGTTGAAGGTGTATTTCTGGATTTTACATCTAAGTCCTAGACTTCTAAGTTGCTCTAGAATTTTGATAGTTCTTTCTTTATGCTCTGATGGATCTGAAAATGGATGGCTAGATCATTCATATAGATAATCAACCATTCTTTTGTGAGATAATCTCCAAAAACATCATTCATGAATGCTTGAAAAGTAGCAGGAGAGTTGCACAACTCAAAAAACATTATAGTCAGTTTGAACAGTCCAAAGGGAGTGATGAAGGCTGCTTTCCATCAATCCTCAGATATGATTTGTATGTTGTGGTATCCCCATTGGATGTTCATTTTAATAAAGATTGTTGAATTGCCAATTTGTTCAATGATGAACTGGATATTTGGAAGGGGGTAGGCATTCTTTATAGTGTGTTCATTAAGATATCTATAATCCTGGCAAGGTCGGAGTTTTCCATCTTTCTTATCAATGAAGAAGAAAGGAGCAGCTTGGGGAGATTGCAAAGATTTGATTTATTCATTTGCCAGGTTCTCTTTCACAAACTTTTTGCATGCTTCTTGTTCAGGAAGAGAGAGGGAGTAGGCTTTTGCCCTCTTTGAGATGAATGTCTCCTTGAGTTTGATTGTATGGTCATATGCTCATGAAGGCAGTTGGACATTTGGGGGGTTTTCTTCAAACACATCTTTGAAGTCATTATATTCCCCTGGTAATTCTTTTTTCTTTTGTTTCTTTTTCATTTCTAGTTCAGTGGATAGCATCATTTTCATGACATATTCCTTGGTGGTTTCATATCTCTTGCAGTATGCTGCATGGGTTTCAAAGATATCTTATCAGGTATCTTCTTTGATCTTCTTCATCCTTCTTGAGGGTTTGTTTCTGATTCTGATTTGGTAGTTGGAGGGTTACCCTTCCAGTCATCCAGTCTATGTCTGGGTTTTGTTCCCTTAGCCAGTTCATTCCTAGAATGACATTTTCTTTGCTAGTAGGAAGGAGATGGAATGTTCAACTTTTTATCACATTTCTGATATGGAAGGTGATTGTGGTTCAGAATCTGACAAGTCCTGCTTGATTGGTAATTCCATCTGCATTGATGGCTCTGATAGGTTATGCTACAGTATTCTTTTCATAGATAGATTGTTTCTTTTAGCAATGTTCAGGTTTATGAACAATTCAGTTGCTTTGCAATTGATTAAGGCAGTGATTTCAGCAGTGGTTCTTCTGGATAGTTCAAGTGAAATGGGAACAAATATTGATTTTGGGTCACTTGATACTAATACAGAAGAAAAGTTAGGGGGGCAGTGAGCCAACTTCTGTCACCTCTTTAAAAATCCGAAAAGCCTCTATCTTTAAGCTTGATTTTTGTAACTGTTTCTTCATCCTCCTTGGAGTCTTCATCCTCCTTAGAGTCTTCATTCTCCTTCTCCGTGACTACAGTCATAGAAAACACAGTCCAGACTCCAGATGGTCCTGTATGTCCTAATTTACCCTTGCATGACGTCGCACATGCACTCTTGCTGCGTGCGAGAGCCTGGCTTGATGCAGAACACCAAGGTAACTGATCACTTGTTCTGGTTCACATTAGATCTGAAACCCAATACAAGGTATTCATTCCGCATCGATGGCCGACTCCAACAGTTCCAAACAGCTAGGATGTCAACATTTCCCTCC
>JBBPMJ010000603.1:0-19473 GCA_038090255.1 Austroboletus niveus | reverse complement strand
AGAACATTACAGTTGATTTGAACAGTCCAAAGGGGGTGATGAAGGCTGCTTTCCATCGATCTTCTGGTACTATTTGTATATTGTGATATCCCCATTGGATGTCCATTTTGGTGAAGATGGTTGAGTTTCCTATTTGTTTGACGATGGACTGGATGTTTGGTAGGGGGTAGGCATTTTTTATAGTATGCTCGTTGAGGTATCTATAATCTTGGCAGGGTCAGAGCTTTCCATCCTTCTTATCGACAAAGAAGAAAGGTGCTGCTTGGGGTGATTGCGATGGTTTGATTCGTCCATTTGCTAGATTTTCTTCTACGAACTTTTTACAGGCTTCTTGTTCAGGAAGGAACAGGGGGTAGGCTTTGGCTCTTTTTGGAATGAACGTTTCCTTCAATTTGATGGTATGATCATATGCTCGTGAAGGAGGTAGGACATTTGAGGGGTTCTCTTCAAATACGTCTTTGAAGTTTCGATAGTCTTTTGGTAACTCCTTTTTTTCCTGCTTTTCTCCATCTCTAGTTCCGTGGATAGTGTTGTTTTCATGATGTATTCTTCGGTGGTTTCATATCTTTCACAGTATGATGTGTGGGTCTTGAAATCGGGATCTTTCTGGAGATATCTTATGAGGTATCTTCTTTCATCTTCTTCGTCCTCTTTCAGAGTTTGTTTCCGGTCCCAGTTTGGTAGTTGGAGGGTTACTCTTCCTGTGGCCCAATCTATGTCCAGATTTTGTTCCCTAAGCCAGTTCATTCCTAGGATGACATTCTCCTTGCTGGCTGGAAGGAGATGGAATGTTCGGCTTTTTATTACATTTCTGATGAGGAAAGTAATTGTAGTTCGGAACCTGATAAGTCCTGCTTGATTTGTTGTTCCATCTGCATTGATAGCTCTGATGGGTCGTGCTATTCTTTCCATGGGTAGGTTGTTCCTTTTAGCAAAGTCCAAGTTTATGAATGAGCCAGTTGCTCCGCAGTTGATCAAGGCGGTGGTTTCGGCGGTGGTTCTTCTGGATATTTCAAGTGAAATGGGAATGAGTATTGATTTTGGATCACTTGATACTAATACAGAAGAAAAGTTAGGGGAACAGTGAGCCGACTTCTGTCCCCTCTTTAAAAATCTGAAAAGCCTTTATCCTTGAGTTCAATCTTTGCGACTGTTTCTTCATCCTCTTTGGGATCTTCGAAACATTCTTTGAGTATCTGGAGTACTTCCTTTTCATCCACCTGCTTTTCTCTCAGTTGTTTCACATATTCATTGATGGGTCCTTTCTTTGTTTTGATGGTTTGGATCCTGGCTGGGTTCCTAGGGGGACGTGGGGGTGGATTTCCTTTTTTCGGATGATTCCTAGTGGAGCATCCGACTTTATGACAGATGAAGCACCTATTTTCCCTGATGTGGCGAGCTCTTTCAGTAGGGGAGAGCATTCGTCGTCCTAGGGCAGTGGTCTGAAGGGCATCTATATTCATGGCATTTGGATCTTGGTTGTTGGTTTGTCCATAGTCTGTTCTTCCTTTCCGGATGTCTTTTATCTGATTCTATTGCTGGGCAAAGGCAGCAGCTTTTTCCAACCATTCCTTCCATGATGCCGGCTCTTTTTCCATTCCTAGGATCCGTTCTGTGAGATCTGGATCTAGTCCTTTCATGTAGCATTCAATCAGGGCATTTTGATCTGAGATTCCTGATTTAAATACAAGGAGTCAGAAGTCGGTGTTAAATTTGTTGAGGGAATCGAGTCCTTTCCCTTTCATCGTAATTTGGTGTAACTTCCGTTGGGAGTCAGCAGCGGTGTGCTTGTCCAAGAAGATCTCTAGGAATTCATTCTTGAATTCACTCCAGGTGGCTTTGTCTAGAGCAATGGTTCCAGAGTCAAAGTTTTCATATGCAGCTTCAGCGAACTGCTTTCCCTGCCCTCTTGACATCCTGTTGAGGGTGGTATAGATTTTCTTTATATCGTCGTACTTATCCTTGTTCATAAGGAAGTACGCGTCCATGGCTCTGATCCAGAATTTGGCATCAGACACTTCTCCTGAGAACTCTTCTGGGAGTCTGGCTTTGAGTTCAGCCATTTCTGGGTGGTCTGGATTGGGGAGGGGGTGTGTCTGAGGGATAGGGGTGTTGTGGGCCAAGGAGAATGGAGTTCTTCAAGACAGATGAGATCTTGATGGAGGAGGAGGGATTCCACTTTGAGCAAAGTGGGGTTGGTTCCTTCTGAGGATCTCGGAGATGGACTCAAGTCTTGATCATTCTCTTCTATCTGTTTCGTCCTCAGAGTCCTCTTGAGGAGGGTCTTCCCTGTATCTGTAAGAAATGGTGGGCAACTGGTGGGGTGCCTTGCTGCGTGGTAGCAGAGGTATGAGGAGAGCTAGGTCTTTTGTTACGCTTGCGCAACGTCTAGTCCCAGTGTGTCCTTAAAGGTGACACAAAGTCCTGTAGATTCAAAGGGTTCTCTGCTGAGACTCAAGACTCAGGCAGGATGAGACTAAACACTGCATATAATTGCGCAGATCTAGCTGGGGAATATACGGGATAACTACTAACTATTTATACAGGTCAGAACCATCTCGAAATAGAAGAGTGATGGAACAGGACACATGGTATACTACAACGGCCTCGTGGAGTCAATGATAAGAATGGGATGACACTGCCATCAAAAGGAGGATGGCAGGAGGAGCAGAGGTCCATGACGAAAGCAGCGTTAGAGACACATGGCAAGAGCTATGAAAGTGGAAGAAGGGAAGAACAGGGCGAGTCCAGAACGGGAATCTCCATATAACCGTATGGAGCATAGTCTTCAGGGAATAAGGTCCAGTAACATTCCGGGGTTAGTCTGCCCTTGGGTTTCCACTCCAGAGGGGAAGAAGTGAGAGGTTCAGATGGTCCTGGATCCTCAAGGCCCTCGGAATCATGCTTACTCATAACATGTATGACATGAGGTGTGATGTCATCATGACATCATAGATAAGAGATACAGTAAGGGTCTGGCCCTTGAACATGTGACAAGTCATGTGACTTGTGGTCTAGACTGCTTACATAAGCAGTCACATGATAAGTTATGCTGGAAAACGTCTAAGTCCCAGTGGCCTTGTGCCGATAGGGGTTTTCCTTATATAGGAGATCAGGAGTTCAACTCCTGACCTGAGTGAGTTTTTAAATAGTGAAAAAGAGCGTTCATAACACCACCCCCTCTCTATGGGTCAGATTCCTAAATGACCAGAGTAGGTATGTTGTCTATGTCATAGGGGTTAAATATGTTAAAATGAGTGAAGACACCCCATGCTAGGGCCTTTGGGTTCATTTCATGAAAAAGAGCGACTGCGTCTGTCGCATTTCTCAAATTAGACATTGATTCCCAGGTGTGCTCCTCTTCTGAGTAGCCAGCCCAGTGGACCAAATATTCTTTCTGTCACCCATTCCAGCAAGCATCTATAATATGTTCCACCTCATACTTGACTTCCAGCTCGTCATTTACGAGTACTGGACCACATTGAAACACTGGTTGTCCATTGAGGTGGTGTCATATCCCAAATTCTTGCTAAGTCCTCTCCACTCCTCTGTGTACATCATCTCTGCTCTTCTGCTCGATATGTCCTCCACTACTCCATGTCCACTTTACTTCTTGTGCTCATGTATGTTATGTTACGTTTTCCTTTGTTCTCTTCATAGTTAGTCTCCATTCCATCACTGTGGTGCTCAGGATAAGGCGCACAGCTCCAGCTGTGTGACTGACCAGCACAGCAGCAGTACTCTGTTTCCTCCATTGCTCTGACCCTGACTTTACTACATTCGGACTTTGACCTCCGTATATAAACCCATTGTAATGTCTTAGCCCCTCAGTTCGAATATCAACTTAATTCCGTTCTCTGCTCCCTCCTCCATCATTGAGCTCATTAATGAGTTCTCTCACTTGAGTCTTGACGACTCTCCTCTGACCTCTGGTCACTCCGTACCTCCACTCCGCTCCCCTCGTAAATTAGGGACAACGGAACTGGACAAGGGTGCACCACATAAGGTGAAGCCAAAGTCCCTACCCCCTCCGACTTACTCCGGTGCTCCGGAGTTCACTTCCCAGTTCCCGACAGATCTGCACTTAACAGGTGGCATAGATAGGGTTTAACCCTGGACACGTTTACCACAGGATGTATTTTCATATTACATGGGAGTTTCAGATGCACTGCATTATTTCCCATGCATCGTGTGATTTTAAAGGGTCTGTTACTGTTGGGTTGCCTCCAATGAATGATAATCTTGTCAATCCCAATAATATGGATCATGCCAGCCACAATGTTAACTGGGATCTGTGTCTTTCCCTTGAGTTCAAGGTACTCCAGAAAGTCAGATTGCTCAGGGGTAAAATGGGTTGATGCTCCAGAATCCAAAATCCATAGGTTCTTGGCCTTATACTCATGTCTATACTTACATCCACATCCCCCTTGATAGCTCTCATGATTTGAGGCCATACAAAGTGGTAGAAAAGTGGGAAAAGTGACATGAACCTCGGAAAAAGCGGTATTTCTATCATTTAGTAAGGTTCGTTGATGCGAATTGAGTTCAGAACACCACAAATGGGTCGGGGGATCCAGGGGAGTGATCGAATCCACTTTGAGAAAGGTTCGTCACCAAAGACTTGGTAGAAAAAGGCAAAAAAACCGCTTTTTTGAGTGTTTTTGGACACTTTTGGTAGGGTTTGTGTTAGTTCATAGGGTTCATAACTATCCAGTTTGATAGCCAGAGTGTTAAAACGGGTGCTAGACCCATGCGAACCTTGATCCGAGTCTACAAACCTAGGTTCATAACCCAAAAATGGTGTTTTTAGGGGTTTTCTCCTACAAATGCAACTTTTCTGGCTTGAACATGGTGAATCAAAGCAAGTATATTGATAGACATTCAATTTCTCATGCCTAGATACAGTAGGTTCACATGTGTCTACTGATCTCAAGTCCGAAATGAATGTATCTAAATCATTACATGTCACTACTAGGTTTGTAATAGGTTTGTCAAGGTTTGTAAGTGAATTAGTGAACCCATTAGGCAAAACCAAGCGATCAACCAGAGGTGGTGAGTATGACATTAGATCATTCCAGAGAGATTGCACATACAAAAAATTGATGCCATCCATGGCTTCTTCCCCCTCTGAGCCATACAAGTCAACAATGTCTTCTTTGTCAGGGAGCTCCACTAAGGACACTATAACTGGCCCAATGGGCTCATCATCATCATCATCATACTCATTATCCCAGCTTACAGCTGGGGCAGAGTGAATTTCCTTCCTCTTGCTAGTGTTATGCTCAACGTGGTCAAGCGTAGGCCTGCAGAGGTTTGAGGGCTTACTGTCACTATACAGCAGACAGGACAAGGGGATCTGATGAGGGGGTTCCTTGACAGGGAGGCTAAGGCTGGTGTAGGGCTAATGTCAGGTTGAAGGGGATCTGCTCAAGGGTCTTCCTTGGCAGAGGTTCTGGGAACCATTGAGGACTGAGGGATCAATGGGTTTAAGGATGTTGCAGGACTAGTGACAGATCGAGGGTTCGAAGGGAGCGTCCACTCAACAGTAGGACGAGGACTGGGGAATCTGAGAGCAACTTCAAGATACTAGGTAAATTGCAGGAGGTCTAAGATAGGGAATACACCTGAGTATCGAGGGTTTATATATGCAAGCCAAATGGTTAAGGGTAGGCAAAGGAAGAAGGTGAGTCAGTGATAGAAAGTGATGGAATTGCAAAGAAGCTGAGTCACTATGGAGTAGATGTGATGGCATCGGATAAAGGTTGGTAATACAACTGTGGATGAGTCATGCTAAATAAGTAAGTGGAAAATAGAAGATACTGGTAAAAGAAAAGGACCCAAGTGGGGCTTGAACAGCGAGAGTCAAGGTTCTTTGGCATACATGATGAGTAAATGTAAGGAAAAGAAAAGAGGGGCCTAACGAATCATAACAGCTAGCATGTTTGCACTTGGTGGGAGAGTGAGGAGTTTCAGCAGCGATGGAGGAAGAGGTGGTGGCAGCATCTGCAAGGGTAGTGTCAAGCTTTCTGATCAACTCAGATATGGGCTGAATACTCAGATGATATGCCAGGCTGAAGGCCTGGGGAATTCAAGGATCAAAAGCAGGACCACCACCAAAAGGGCAAGGGGAAGGGGAAGGAGGTTGAACTGTGGATTGACCACACACCGGATGCATGTTACCAGTGTTGCCACCTCAACATTGAGTGTGTGCTGGCACTGGGAAGGAAGGTGGGCCTGGAGGCGATGGGGTCAAAGAAGTAGGCGAGGACAGAGATAGAGGATGAGAGGCTCATGGATGGGCCATGGATGGAACTTGCCAGTGCGATGATGGAAGTTGCTGAGGCCATCCGTGACCTGGTCCAGGTCCAGCACCGAGACATGAGGAAGCAGGAGGAAGAAGCAGCACATCACCAGTGCATGTAGCTGCAGAACATTGTGCAGGCTGTGTGCAACCTGGGGTATGAGAGGGAGGTGTCAGTGATGCTGCAGAAAATGAAGAACTGCATGTCCAAGGGGACACAGGTGGAAGTGATGGAGTTGGAGGAGTTGGAGGAAGAGGTGGAGGTCCAGACAGAGGAGAAAGGGATTGAGACAGAGAAGAGCAGCACCGGAGATGAAGCGGATGCCAAAGGAGAGGACGTGGAGATGGGTGGGCAGTAAGGCCCTAAGTATATTGTAATTTGTAGTTTTTCTTTTGTATAATTTTTTTTTTTCTAATGTGATATGATCAATGAAAATGAGATGGAGTGAAATGGAAAAAAGAAAATATAGCAGAGGTTTTGTATGGAGATATTGTTGAAACTAACTAAACGGAGGGAACTGAGATGGGAGAAATCTAAGTAAGCGGAGGAAAATGGAATCAAGGTATATGAGGATCAGGCTTATCTGGATACCAGAGATGGAACTCTGTGACAAGTTTTGAGGTGTGATCTAATTCTGTTGTGAGTAACCAGGAGGTTTCTTCATTGGTACCTTCATAGCCAGACCAACGGACTAGGTAGAGTATCTTGCAAGTCTTTTGCTGACGGTCTATCTTGGAGTTGAGGATCTTGGGAATCTCATACTCAGGTTCACCGTTAATCTCAATTAGAGGAGGCGGAGGTTGAACGCGATTGAGGATGCTATTGGGGACTGAAGGTTCAAGTTATGAGACATGGAAGACCGGATGAACAGACTTCATAGAGTTAGGGAGGTGGAGTGTAAAGGAGACGGAACCAGCTTGCGTGATGATCGGATACGGACCCAAATTCTTCTCAGAGAGCTTTTTAGATGGACGAGTTGAATTGAAATACTTTGCTTTAATGAAGACCTGATCTCCAACTTTAAAGTCAGGGGCTGGAGATCGTTTTGCATCAGTGGGTTCTTGGTATCACTTCTGTGCTGTGGCTATTTCCTCACGGAGGAGTCAAGGTCAACCGAGTATTCTCTGGCACAGGCGGAGGTGAGATCGCATTCGGGGTGGATGGAGATGTTGGGGTGGTAACCCTTGTTAGCGAAGAATGGAGAGATGCCAGTAGTTGTGTTCAGAGCATTGTTGTAGGCAAACTCTGCGAGGAGTAGGAGTTCAGCCCAGTTGTCCTGCTGATAGTTGCAATAAATGCGGAGGTACTGTTCCAGCATCTGGTTCATCCACTCAGTCTGTCCGTCACCCTCGGGGTGATACCCGGAGGTAAAGTGGAGGCAGATATCAAGTGCCTTGTCAAGAGAATGAAAGAAATGGGATACAAACTCAGAACCTTGGTTGGAGGTGATATGGGATGGTACTCCATGCTTCGAGAACACATGGAGTAGGAAGAGTTTAGTCAACTCTGGGGAAGTCACCTTGTTGTCCATTGGAATGAAGATACATTGCTTGGAAAAACAGTCCATGACAATGAGGATGGTGGTATGACCAGAGGAGCCTGGGAGTTGCTCAATGAAATCCATAGATATGGAATTCCATGGCTTCTCGGGGATTGGGAGCTGTTTAAGAAGCCCGTAGGGCTTGTGCCTCAGAACTTTCACACGAGCGCAGGCAGTACAAGAGAATACATACTCTTTGATGAAGGTACAGATGCCTGGCCAGGTGTATTCACAGCAGATTAGTTCCAGAGTGCAGTTTTGACCGAAATGACCAGAGAGGGGATGATCATGCTTGAAACAGAGAACGCGGAGATGGAGGTCATCAATGTTGGGCATGTACATGCGGCCATCGAGATGGAGGTAACCATCTGCATCTACAGTCCAGCAGGAAGTGGAGGAAGTGTCAGATACAGGGTCGGAGGAAGGGTTGGGAGATCCAGTCATGTGGATCACGGCAAGAGGGTCAGATAGGAGAGCGGAGAGAATGTCACTGTGGAGTTTCTTGAGGTCGAAGAGTGTACTTGCATGGAGGACGGAGAATGCAAGGTACATAGCTTGTAGGGACACAGCAAGTTGCTCTTGGGTGAAAACGGGGCAGAAATTATGCAGATTGACTTGAGTGTAGTTCTTATCCCCCTCTTTGGGATAGATGTCCCAGTGTCTAGTGAGGGCATTGGGTTTAGCGCCAAGTCAGCCAGGGCAGAAACAGATGATCATGTTAAACTGGGAGAGGAACTCCAACCAGCGGGCTTGCTGGTGGGTGAGGAGTTTTGTGGTGGTGAAGTATTCTAGATTTTTATGGTCGGTGACCACATCAACTGGAGTTGTGGACCCTTTGAGGTAATGTCACCAGGTGTGGAATGCTTCATGAATAGCTAACAGCTCCTTGTTGTGGGTGTTGTAGTTGAGCTCCGGAGAGGTCAACATCTGAGAGTAGTAAGTGACAGGGCAGACTTCTGCATCGGAGTACTTCATGGAAAGAATACCTGTGATAGCGTAGTTGGAGGTGTTGGTTTCTACAATAATTGGAGTGTCAGAAGCCCAATGCATAAGAATAGAAGTGGAAGTGAAAGCGGCTTTCAGCGCCTGGAAAGTGGAGCGACAGGCATCCATGAATTGCCAAGGGACACCCTTGCGGGTAAGGCAGGTAAGCGGAACAATGATTTCGGAGTAATTGTGGATAAACCGTCTATAGAAATTAGCAAAGCCAAGGAAGGATTGGACGTCCTTGACCTTCCAAGGTTCAGGCCAGTCGAGGATTGACTGTACCTTATCTGGGGACATGGTGAGGCCAGATGGAGACATCTGATAACCTAAGTATTCCATGGAGTCTGTGTGGAACTTGCACTTCTCGGATTTTGTGTAAAGTCCATGTTTGCAGAGACAGCGGAGAACTTCCTTAACATGCTCTTTATGGGAGGCCATGTCTTCGGAGAAGATGAGAATGTCGTCAAGGTACACAATGACGCTAACGTCCAAAAGATCAGCAAAGACTGTGTTAATAAACTGCTGGAATGCCGCCAGGGTGTTCATAAGGCCAAACAGCATGACAAGCCATTCATAGGAATCATACCACATGTGGAAGGCAGTCTTCCATTCATCGCCCTCAGCTATGTGGACCAGGTGGTACGCATGCCGGAGGTTGATTTTGGAATATACCTTGGTGCGGCTTGGGGCATCGAGGAGGTCAGAGATGCAGGGAAGTGGGTAGCAGTCTTTCTTGGTGATCTTGTTGAGTCCTTGAAAGTCGACGCAGAGACAAAGGGAACCATCCTTCTTGCAGACGAAGAGGACCAGAGTGGCATGTGCAGAGGAGGTGGGTCAAATAAATCCTATGGAGAGATGCTCGTCTAGGAAAGTGTGGAGAGATTCAAGTTTGGAAGGGGTGAGAGAGTAGGTGGTGCCAAGCGGAGGAGAGGTACCTTCTTCAAGATCGATCTTAAGATCATGTTCATGGTGAGGGGGCAGGGTATCTGCCTTTTTTTTTGCTAAACATGTTGGGGAACTCATGGTATTCCGATGGAACACTGGAGAGATTGATCTGTTTGGGAAATTCAGTAGCTGCGGCGCAGAGATCACCTTCTCTTGGTTGAATGTGCATGCTGAACTGCACAGAATCTTGTAGGCAACAGGCCAGCATGAATGCAGAAGCATTGATAAGTGTGATGGGTGGAGCCTTGCAGTCGGAGAAATGTGGCGGATCTGGAGAGGGAACAACCGGAGGCAGGGGTGCCTTAGCAGTCAGGGGCAAGCTTGGAAGTGCAGAACTAGGCTGTGGAATAGAGCAGAAAGAGATACTGCTTGTGACCCAGTCAATCAATGGATTATAGCAGATAAGCCAGTTGTGTCCAAGGACCAAAACGCAGGAGCCACTCAGTGGGGTGACATAGAACATCGTTGGGGTGATATCACCAGTTTTAAAGAGGATGGAGAGATTAATAGCTTGAGTGATGATGGAATTTGACATGCCATCGAAGAGACAGAGCATAAGCAGAGGGACAGTGTAGGTGGAAAGATTGTTCTTATTCACAAAAGTGGTATCTATGAAACAGTCAGAGGAGCCAGAGTCTACTAATGCAGGGAAAGGACAGAGATCATATGATACAAGAGAAATGGAGGGCATGAGGGATCGGGAATCTGAAAGAGTGGATGCATTGAGACAGAGCTCCTTGGTTGCACATTCGGAGTCAACATGACCATCCAGCTGTGCAGAGCCATGGAGGTTGCACTCTATTTTTTTTGCCTCAGAGGAGGCTTCCAGTTTAGCTTTCAGAGTTGTCTTGGCAGTGTGTGCTTTGGATGCCTTTGACATTGATCGTGAGCAATCCTTAGTGACATGACCACCTTGACCACAGAACATGCAGAGTTTATTGTCGAAGCAGCGTTTGTGTTTGGCAGCAGTTAGCTTGCTGTCTTTGCTAAGCTTCAAAGAGAGGTCAAGCTTAGGAGGAGAGTTGGAGATACCAGAGGTACCAGGAGCAGGAGAAGTGGTGGCAGACTTGCCCTTGGAGCTGTTGCTCTTTGAGCTGCCAGACTTGTTGTCAGACTTAGTGTCGGATTTGGCATTGATAGATTTGTTGCCAGATGGCTTCTGCTGACGGTTAATCTCAGACTTATGCTTCCAGTAATGCGTGTTGATTGATTGTGCAAGATGACAGAGTGTGGCAAGCATTGCGGGCTTGCTAACACAGGAGATTTCGTCCTTGATCCTGTCCAGGAGGCCATTGTAGAAATGGTGATGGAGAGCACCTTCTCCATAGCCGCGGACTTGCAAAGTGATCCTATTGAACTCCACAACATACTTGTTGATACACTGCATGTTTTTTATTGAGAGGTTGTCGAGCTGATGCTCAGCATCTCTGACAGGGTCATGGGGACCGAAATTGATCTGCAACTCAATCACAAAGTCCCTGTAATGGTCCATCCAGCGAGGACAGAGTTGAAGGTCCTCCGCATTGAGGAGGTCAGGTTTGAACCATTCTAGGGCCATGCCCTTGAGGTAAGACTGCACAAATGTGACTTTGGCGCAGTCCATCCTAAAGGCCCTAGGCCAGTCTTGAAAGTTCAGCTCACACTGAACCAGGAACGTACAGAGTTTCCAAGGCTCCATGCCATCAAACTGGTCAGGCTCGCAAACCTTGGTCCACTGGCTTCCGGACTTGGTGGAACAGTGATTAGCACATGACAGTCCATGGATGGTGTCAGCCAAATTGGTGAGTGTGTCCTGCAGGACCAGAACATTTTTGTCTCTGTCTTCGTGTCCATTGCAAGGGTCGGTGTCATTGCCAGGTCCTGGGGGATCACCGGCAGGGTAGTCATTGTCATTGTCATCTGGCAGGTTAAGTTTGTCCAGGTTGTTAAACCCATCAGAATCGTGATCTGAAGGTTTGTCATCATGCAGAGGAGGAGGACGACACTGTGGTGTGTTGAACCCGCCAGGTAGAGGCTGTTTGGTGCGGGAGCTGTCTGTTTTGTCACCTTCATCAATGACTTCTTTGATGCGAGTACCTGGTGTTGGAGACCTCAGTTGGTGTGGTGCCTGCAATGCAGAAGCAAAAGTCCAATGGGCAGAGAAACCATGGAACTCGTCAATGACAACTGGTCCACAACATGAACTGGCAAAGAATGAAAACAGATGGTATAGCAGGGGAGTGGCCGAAGTGTGCTCATTGTCAGAGGCCTGGTGCATCTGCAATCGGAATCACGTCTACATGGTATGTGTGGCCATGGGTGATTGTTGTTTGTTGGAGGGAAGGGATGAGAACTTGGACAAGCGTGAGTTCAAATATACTGTTAAGTACGGGTCTGTCGGGGTCTGGGCAGCAAACTCTGGAGCGCCCCAGTTTATTCATAAACTTAGACTTTGCCAAAAGAAACAATCTACCCATGGAAAGAATAGCTTGACCTATCAGAGCTATCAATGCAGATGAAACCACCAACCAAGCAGGACTTATTAGATTCCAAACCATAATCACCTTCCATATTGGAAATGTGGTAAAAAGCCAAACATTCCATTTTCTTCCACCTAGCAAAGAGAATGTCATTTTAGGAATGAACTGGCTCAGGGAACAAAACCTGGATATAGACTGGGCAACAGGGAAAGTAACTCTCCAAATACTGAACCGGAATCAGAAGATATCTCTAAAAGAAGATGATGATGATGATAGGAGGTATTTCATATGATATCTCTGAAAGGACCCCAATTTCAAAACCCATGCAGCATACTGCAAATGATACAAAACATCTGAAGAATATGTCATGAAAACAACACTGTCTATGGAACTAGAGCTGGAAAAGAAACAAAAGAAAAAGGAGTTATCAAGGAAATACAAGGACTTCAATGATGTGTTCAAAGAAAACCCCTCAAATATCCTACCTCCTTCACAAGCATATGACCATACTATCAAACTCAAGGAGATGTTCATTCCAAAGAGGGCAAAAGCCTATTCTCTCTTCCTTCCTGAACAGGAAGCATGTAAAAAGTTCATAGAGGAAAATCTGGCAAACAAATTGGTAACTTGACAATCTTTACCAAAATGGATATCCAATGGAGGTACCATAATATACAAATCATACCCAAGGACCAATGGAAAGCAGCCTTCATCACCCCTTTTGGACTGTTTGAGCCAACAGTAATGTTCTTTGGATTGTGCAACTCCCCTGCCACATTCCAAGCATTCATGAATGATGCCTTTGAGAATTACCTTGCAGAAGAATGGTTGATCATCTATATGGATGATCTAGCCATCCATTCTTCAGACCCATCTGAGCATAAGGAAAGAATCATCAAAATTCTAGACTGGCTTAGGAGTTTAGGACTTAGATGCAAACTCCAGAAATGCACCTTGAACTCCCAAATCATGGATTATCTTGACCTAACTGTCTGACCAGAAGAGCTTGCAATGGATACAACCAAACTCCAAGCCATAGAAGAATGGAGACCCCCTAGCTCAGTCAAAGCAGTAAGGTTCTTCTTAGGATTCTGCAACTTCTACCAAAGATTCATTTCAAACTTCACTCAAAGAGTTGCCTCACTTAACAAACTTACTTGGAAGGATATCCCCTGGACTTGGACTAAGGAAGAACAGCATGCCTTTGATGACATGAAACAGGTGTTCTCCATTACGATTCATTGGACCCCTCTTTTCTTTCCCTCGCTTTACTTACCATGTACACCAAAGGACCTTGACCCTCACTGTTCAAGCCCCGCTTGGATCCTTTCTTTTACCATTATCTTTGCAATACCGCTTACTTATTTAGCATGACTCATCTGCAGCTATATCACCAATACTTGTCTGATGCCATCGCATCCACTCCATAGTGACTCAGCTTCTTCATGATTCCATTGCTTTTCATCACTGACTCACCTTCTTCCTTTGCCTACCCTTAACTCTTTGGCTCATGTATATAAACCCTCGATACTCAGGTGTATTCCTTATCTTAGACCTCCTGCAATTTACCCAGTATATTGGAGTTGCTCTTGGGTCCCCCAGTCCCTGTCCTACTGTTGAGTGGATGCTCCCTTTGTACCCTCGATCCGTCGCTAGCCCTGCGATGTCTTTAGACCTGTTGATCTCTTGGTCCTCAATGGTCCCCAGAACCTCTGCCAAGAAAGACCCTTGAGTGGATCCCCTTTGACCTGACATTAGTCCTATGCCAGCCTTAGCCTCCCAGTCAAGGAATCCCCTCATCTGGCTCCTCATCCTGTCAGCTGTATAGCGACAGTAAGCCCTCGAACCACTGCAGGCCTATGCTTGACCACATCAAGCATAACAAAAGGTCTAAAATCTCCCTTGATCAGCTATCACCGTATAAGCCTCCATCATTGCCCAACAATGCCCCAGAAACCCTAGACCCTATCCCAACCCAGCATCGAGAAGGGAAACCATCGACTCATTGAATACCAATGAACCCTGCTCTGAAAACCCCATTGACACTAACGAAGACCTTGTCATCCCTCAACAGCCTGAGGACCTAGAACTTGCCCATCAACTCTCTGCGGCGCTTAGTATCCCCAGAGTACCCACCCCACCATCCCCAACCCCAGTCAATTGCCAACTGGCATTTACCCTATTCCCACCCCCAGCCCAGGTCACCATGACGACCAAACCCACTGAACTCTGCCTTGGAGCCCCTGATGCCTTTGATGGCTCTTACACCGATGCCATGTCCTGGCTATCCACTGTCCAGACCTACCTCATCATAAACAAGGCCATATATGATGACGACAATAAGAAAATTGCCTATGCCCTGTCCTACATGAAAAAGGACTCAGCCATCATATGGGCCTCTACCTTTCGGAAGGAAGCCATCACTGCTAACTCCTTCGGGAAATTCAACGACTTCCTCGTCAAATTCAAGAGTGCTTTCGAGCACCAAGACACCAAGAATCAGGCCATCAACTGGCTTCATTCGGAACATGTCATTCCCAAGAAAAATGGATCTTACGGTTCCGAACTCACTTGGCATATAGCCGAATTTAGAAACAATGTCACCCTCTCAGGCATCACTGATCAGAACGTCCTGATCAACTACTTTGCCACTGGTATTCCCCCTCCCCTCTTCTGCCACATCCTCTCCATGGACACGGTCTTCACTAAAGTTGACGAGTGGTACTCGAAGGCTGTTCATTTCCAAGTCCAGAATGACCGCACCCAAACCATTGTTAATCAACACTGAACCCACTCCACTCCCACCTACCGATCCTACCAGACCCCCACCACCACCGCCTCTTCCCAGAAAACCTGCGACCCCAATGCCATGGACATCGACGTGGTCAACTTCCCCAGACTCCCTAAGCTAACTCCTGAAGAGCAGGAGTGATGCTTCAAAGAAGGGCATTGCCTATGCTGCAGACAGAAAGGCCACTGAGCCAATGCTTGTGGCAAGTATCCCAAAAAACCTCATAAGACTTTGGTCAAACAAGTCAAACAGGTAGACAATGACCTCCCCAAACTCCAGACCTGTGACGATGACAATGACGACAACCTCACTATTTATCACATTCAATTTACCCTCCCAAAGGAGGATTTTTAGAATGGAGACCTCAATCAATGCAGACTCTCCTAAAATACAACATGTAAATGTATGTATCTACTCTGCCTGGTTCAATGCAAATTCCCATCCAAGTCATTGTACCCTTGCACACATTGAAAACTGTCAACACTCGTGCTCTCATTGATAGCGGTGCCGACATCTCTTGCATTGACTAGGGCTTTGTTCGCAAAAACAAGCTCCCCACCACCCAACTCCCCTCCCCCCTCAACATCACCAACCTCAATCAGGGACCTACAGACAAAGGAGGAGTTCACTTCACCACCAAACTCTTTGTTCACATCAAAGGACTCGCCCACAAAGTCCTCTTCTACGTCATGGATTGTGGTCGACAAAACCTTATCCTTGGCCTCCCCTGGTTGAAAGCCATCAACCCCACCATCAACTTGTTTGGTCAGACCCTCTCAATCAACGAATCTATCAACCAATCCAAGGAGCTCTACATGCTCCACAAAGTCGACTTGAGCCAATACGAAACCTGTTTCCAGCAGTTCAAGCTCTCCCCTCGATCCCCTCGCCATGTCCAAGTAGACTTTGTCTATGACAGACACCTTTATGAATACCTCAATTACGAGACGGAACCACAATACCTCCACTGCACTCGTGACAACTATACCATCAACCGCATCATCCGATGTGGTTATCACTTCATCCCCAAGGGCGATCCTCTCATCACCAAACTCACGAACTCTACCAAGTTGGTCATGGCTGCCGAAAAAGCCAAACCCAAGGTCACCCTTCCCTCCGAATACTCCAACTTCACCTTTGTCTTCTCAAAAGAAGCTATGGACCATGTACCCCCCTTACAACCCTATGATCATGAGATCAACCTTGATGAATCTTTCACATCCAAGGTCGGAAAAATTTACTCTCTCTTCCCAGATGAGCACAAAGCTACGGAAGCCTTCCTCGATGAGAATCTTGCTTCAGGAAAGATATGCCCCTCGAACTCCCCCCAAGCCTCCCCATTCTTCTTCATCAAAAAGAAGGATGGCAGACTTTGTCCATGCCAAGACTACAGGTATCTCAATGAACATACTGTTCGCAACACCTACCCTCTCCCCTTAGTCTCTGACCTTGTTGACAAACTCCATGATGCCAAGGTCTTCACAAAGTTCAATGTTCAATGGGGCTACAACAACTTCCGAATCAAAGATGGACATCAATGGAAAGCCACCTTTATTACCCATAAAGGACTCTTCGAACCGACTGTAATGTTCTTCGGTCTCACCAACTCCTCCACTACCTTTCAAAGGTTCATAAATGACTCCTTCCGTGACATGATTGCCAAAGGATGGCTTGTCATTTACATGGACAATCTCCTCATCTTCTCCCCTGATGAGAAAACTCACACTGAATGAATCAAGCATGTCCTCCAGCAAATGAAGGAACTTGACCTTCACCTCAAACTCAAGAAATGCAACTTTGTTTTCAAAGAAGTTGAATACCTAGGAATAATCATCAAACCCAGTCGACTCACCATGGACCCCATCAAACTTGATGGGATCACATCCTGGCCTACCCCAGAGAAGCTTCATGATGTCCACTCCTTCCTCAGCTTTGCCAACTTCTATCATTACTTCATCTCAGAATACTCCTCTGTCACCCACCCCCTTATTGATCTCACCAAGAAAACCACTCCCTGGGCCTGGTCCCCTGAATGTCAGAAGTCCTTTGATCATCTCAAAGAATTATTCCTTGCCCACCCAGTCCTCCAACTCCCTAACCTCTCCACTCCGTTTGCCATCGCAATGGACGCCTCCAAGTTCACCTCTGGTGCCATCCTCCTCCAGACAGATACCAACAGGGATTGGCATCCCTGTTCCTATCTCTCCCAGTTGTTCTCACCAGCAGAATGAAACTATGACATCTATGATCGGGAACTCCTTGCTATCATGTGAGCCCTGAAATCCTGGCGCCATTATCTCCATGGCAGCTCCCATCTGGTCCAAGTCTTTATGGACCACAAGAACCTGACCTACTTTCGGTCAGCACAGAACCTCAACCACTGACAAGCCCGTTGGCTCCTTGACCTTGCAGATTTCAATCTGACCATGATCCATGTCCCCGGTAAACTCCTTGCTGGCCCCGATGCCCTCTCCCGCCACCACGATCTCCTTCCCTCGGATGACGCTGACAATGAAGGAGTCACCCTCCTTCCCCCATCCCTGTTTGTCAACATTGTCAATGCCATGCTCCAGGAACACATCTCATCTCATTCCAAGACGGATCCCTTTGTCCTCAAGGCCCTTCAATCCCTTGATGGAACCATTTCCCCTGCCTTTCAATCTTGCCTCTCTGATTGGCAGTATAATGATGGCATCCTCACTTTTCAAGAACGCGTCTATATTCCCCCCAATGAATTTCTCCAGCGCTCCATCCTTCAGCGCTGCCATGACCACGAGACTGCTGGTCACCCCAGTTATCTCAAGACTCATCAGCTTATCACTGCCGAGTTTTGGTGGCCAGGCCTTGCTCAATACGTATGAAAGTACATCGAAGGTTGTGCCTTGTGCCAGCAACACAAGGCCAACACCCACCCCACTGTCCTGCCGCTCACCCCCATTCGCTCCACCTGCACCCACCCCTTTCAACAGATCTTGTGTGATCTGATCACCAATCTCCCCACATCCTTGGATTTTGATACTCTCTTGGTCATGGTCGACCATGGCCTTACTAAGGGGGTAATTCTCTGCCCTACCAAGAAAACCATCACCGCCAAAGGGGTTGCAGCCCTCTTTTTCCACAAAGTCTTCCTCTGATTTGGTCTTTATGACAGAATCATCTCTGATCGAGGCCCCCAGTTTGCCTCTGCCTTCACCAAAGCATTGGGAAAAGCTCTCAACTATTCCCTCATGCTCTCCACTGCATACCACCCCCAGACTGATGGTGAAACTGAACGGGTCAACCAGGAAGTTGAGATCTACCTCCACATCTTCTGTGAAAGTAACCCTACCACATGGTCTGAACTCATTCGCCACACTGAGTTCACTCACAATCACCACCCCGACTCTGTCACCAGATAGACCACATTCTATCTCATGATGGGATATGAATCCTGTGCCCTCTCCTCGGTTATCACTGACTCCCATATTCCCGCCATTGAGGACCACCTCAAATCCCTCGTCGCTGCTCGCAATGAGGTCCTTGCTGCCCATGAACTCGCTTGCCAAGTCATGGCATCCTGAAACCACCACTCCTTTACCCCCTTCATCAAAGGATCCAAAGTCTGGCTTGAGGCCAGGAACCTCAAACACTCTGTTGTCAACCCAAAGTTTGCCCCAAAATGCAAAGGACCATTTACCATCGTTAAGGTGCTATCTCCCATCATCTACAAACTATGCCTTCCACGATTGTGGAAAATCCACCCAGTGTTCCATGTGTCTCTCTTATCCCCCTACCGCAAAAACCCCATTCATGGGCTGAACTACCCCTTCCAACCACCTGATCTTATTGATGGACATGAAGAATATGAAATTGAGAAAATCATCTGCCATTGCAGACCTCTGTCCTCCCATTCCTTCCTGATCCAATGGAAGGGATATACCACCAAAGAAGACTCCTGGGAACCTGAACGGAACCTACAGAACTCTGGTCCCCTCCTCAATGACTATAAATGTCATCACTCAATTTCCTCCATCTCGAACCAAACCACACCCCTCACAATCATGTCCATCACCCTCTCCACACCCTCTCCTGTCCCCAGCGATGTCCCCTCTGATGTTGCAGAAGCTGGCTGGTCTACAACAACCCCCTCGAACTTGCCAATGAACCCATTCCCATCCCACCTCCCTCTCTGATCCAACACCTTCGCCATGATGCAGAAGGCATCTCCTTTGCATGGCCCGGCTTCAGCTGGACCCACCCTGAACCCCTTGTCCCCTCTACTATACCCATTTCCCTTGCCCAACAAATCTCCAACTGTCCCACTTGCCTCCCGTTGTCCATACCCCCTGCTGCCCTATCTGTTACGATTGCTCTTTCCACTATTTAAACTCGCTCATGGCAGGAGTCAAACTCCTGACCTCCTATATAAGGAAAACCCCTATCGGCACAAGGCCACTGGGACTTAGATGT
>JBBPMJ010000602.1:0-19534 GCA_038090255.1 Austroboletus niveus | reverse complement strand
AGCGCGTCGAGGGGCCCGATGGTACTTCCTCCATTGTAGACTCTGATAATTGGTCTGGTGCTGTCTGGGAACAGGAAGATGTTTGTACCATCCTTACGATCCGCGAGCACGTTCATGTTATAATGTTGACAGGGCACATTCACCAGCGTCACTGGTACCTTTA
Source organism: Austroboletus niveus (assembly GCA_038090255.1). Taxonomy (NCBI): domain Eukaryota; kingdom Fungi; phylum Basidiomycota; class Agaricomycetes; order Boletales; family Boletaceae; genus Austroboletus; species Austroboletus niveus. The sequence continues at coordinate 19,371 of JBBPMJ010000602.1, read as the reverse complement.
CTGTCCCAACCCCTTCGGGCTCAAGTGGTACTGCTGCCGCTATCTGGGTTGGCATCGACGGTGCCTCCTGCGATAACGCTATCCTTCAGACCGGCGTCAACATCGAAATTGACGATGACGGGGAGACCTCGTACGTTGGTAAGTGGCATGAAGCATCTGTGTGAATCAACATTCATTACTCGCTGTGGAGTAGCTTGGTACGAGTGGTGGCCCGATTACATGATCTACTTCGATGACTTCACCATCAATGCTGGTGATGTTATTCAGGCCACCGTCACTGCTACCTCTACGACTTCCGGTACAGCAGTCATTGAGAACTTGACTAGTGACCAGGAGGTCTCGCAGACTATCTCTTCTTCTTACGCTCTTTGCGAGCAGAATGCCGAGTGGATCGTCGAGGATTTTACGGAGGACGGTTCCCTTGTTCCTTTCGCGGATTTTGGCACTGTGACCTTCACTGATGCTTATGCCTCTGGTCCTGATGGCTCATATACTGCCTCTGGTGCCGACACGTGGGTTCTTGTACAGAACGGCGTATCTCTCTCATCCGTCTCTATTGATGGATCTAGCGTCACTATCACATACGAGTAAACAAAGCCTGATGATTTGGCGGGTTAAATTTGCCAGGTTCATCGGGCGATTAGTTTCGGCAGTTGTTTACACTTGAAGTTTGGCCATATTTTTGTTTGTTTATCTGAACTTCAAGAATAATCCGTGAATAATTTATTTGAAGTTTCCGCACACATTTAGGCCGTGTGAATACTTGATATTTACACCGACATTCAGGAAATGCCAACGCATTCGCTGATACTTCAAGTTTGAGCCCACATATATTCGATCGGTTAAATTTCTAGTATTGCCATCTCAGCTTATATTTCAAGTGCAGACTTCACCTTTCGGACAACATTTCCTTTCGACTTAAATTCTGCAAAACGTGCCGTGCTAGTTACGAAGTCCCTCTCCCTGACTCCGGCATCGCCATCGATGCTGACGACTCCATCTGGGTCACCGTGCACTGCTTTTTCAATACGACTTCCCGGTGAGGCCGATTTACGGATTGGGTAGTTGCTGAGTCCGGCATCTCGAAGTTCCAAGTGTATAGAAGAGAGGGAAATCAATCAAATGAGATCTATCACTCATTTATCTTACATGCATTGATTGGCGAGGTACAGGAGGGGCAGGCACCCCCGTGCGGATGGTGGCGGGACGAGAGATTTGCGAGCCATCCCACGTCAAAGCTTCACCGCTGTTATCTGTGCAAAGAGTTCGGTATCTCTCACAGACACCTGTCCATGTCGTCACCCAAGGAATTTGAGCATCCGTTTAGACGCAGAGTCCAAGAAGTCCAAGAAGTTTTACATACTTGACTCGAGGACCGGGGTATCACGAATACAACCCTCTGATCCTACCCTTCGCCGACAACCCTTCTAAATCAAGCGAACCAATCCCCGTCCGCTGTTCCTTCCGCCACGCGTCCACGAGACCCATTGCTTCGTACGGTGGGACGCTCTCATTCGCAGTCCCGACGGTGATATGAAGCCTATCTCTCACATCGGCAGGCAACTTCGACACGGACTCGTTCTTTTTCTGCTCCGGATCGTCCTGGGCGGACTCATCGGCGAGCTCGAAATCGTCGACCGTCAACGCCATGATCCTCTCGTTCCAGACGAGATGTCCCAGCGTGAACGAGAAAAAAGGTGGTGCAGGCAATCGGTCGAGCACGGCACACCGTTCCCAGAGGTCCGCCTCCCCGGGCAGGCACGCCTTGTGCACGATAGTGATGTGGGGCCGCTCGGCGATCCGCGCCTCGCTCACCAGTTTGCGCCAAAACGCCTTGCCATCGTACGCGACGTCCTCGGCCTGTTCCACGAGAGGTCCTACGAGGACTTCGATGCTCGCTTCGACCAGTATCCCATAGTATCGGGGTGTTATGGATTCTTTTGCCGCTTCCTTCTTCTCGTTCTTGTTTGCCCCTTTCTTCGTCGTCGGCACATAACTTCTCGCGACTCTCACGGCTTCCTCAAATTGTTCCTGGCGTGGTCGCTGTAAGCCGAGGATATCGGCGCATCCATCGGCTGCACGAGCCACTGCCACTTCGAGCGTGTCATGGATGTCCATCTCGATCGTATCATCTATTTCTGAGTCGGAGAGCTCTTCTACTTGCTGAATAAATTTCCAGATAACATCTTCGTGGGACTTTCCAACCGTATCGGCACGCAGATTCTGGTGTTTATCACCACGATGAAAGATACGGTCTCCACACACTCGGAGTATGGTCGCGCGGGGCTTGTTCAATACCCAATTGAGCGCAAGTAGGCGAACTGGTGGTTCCATATGTGCAACGGCTTCACGCAATGCCTGTCTATGCTGTCGCTGATGGTTATTTCTGGTAGAAATTCATTGACAAATGCTCTTAATCCAAGATTAAAGACGTACTTATCAGCGATCACGACGTCATGTTGTTTGAGGAGATTGACAACGTTTCTAATGAAGGCCGGACCAGGTTTCTTTGCTTGAACATCGTCGCTTTGGGTATGCACGAACCCAAAAAGATGGGCGAGTGCAATAGCAACCGACGTCTTGCCTAAATTTAAGCAGGGTCAGCTCCAGGACCATTGTGAGAGCTGAAATAGACCAACCACAGCCTGGAATACCAACAGGCAGAATAACAGTTTTGCCGAACTCCTTTGTAGCCTGGTCAGATTTTTCGAGTTCAGACAGATCCGTCTTCCCTTTCTCAGTGCCTAGCCAACCCAAAAACCGGTCCCTTGTGGCTATAATTCCCTTTCCTTGTTCAAATCCCTCAAACGCTGCCCGGTTTGTTTCGATCTCGATCTTTACCCACTTGACATAAGCCTTTGTCTCTTGGCGCTTCATTTTGGATTTGGGAAGCTGAGCTTCGTGGAGCGAGCTCTTGGCGGACAAGAAAATCTTCGTAATTTCTCTCCAGTCACGATACATCATATAGGGCTCATCGAATTTGACTTTGAAGAAGAACGAAGATCCGGAAGGATACGGTGGTCGTCTCTCGCGATCCGTTGTACCAGATTTCGGATCGACGATCGTGGTGCGAACGACGAATCCTTCCAGCGGCTCTCCTTTCCACTTTCCTGTCCGAGAAATATCGTCTGTGAATGCCTTCACCTCCGCGACTGTGTTGCATACGACGGTTGCTGTCTTCCGGAACCCCCATTCTTCTGCAAATGCATCGACTATATGCGTTGGGAGGGTGTGAAATTCCTTGCTAGTCTCATTGATTCCATGTAAATAAAGGCCAGATTTTTCCGGGGGATAGGGTAATACGTGTTCCTCAAAGTTGTCGTCGCAGAGCTTTGAGCGAGACCGAGCCGTCGTCAGCTCGTATCTCCAGACGGTCTTCCCGGGCATACGCCTACCTCTGCTATTGCGGTCCAGTTCTTCTCCCAGAGCGCAGTCGCGAGCTGCTCTTCCGTTTTCCCCTTAGATGCGAGATGCAATTCGAGCCATCTGTGGCCTACTTGAGAGTGGGTCTCTCGAACGCCATCCAATTGTCCTAGAGCGTGCTTTGACGTGACGATCAGCTTGGAAGGGGAGATGGCAGCGACGAAGATGATACAGCCGTTCGACTTGGCCGACAAGGTATATTTTGGACCGGTGTGCGCTTCCAAGGATGACCACTGTCGAACACGATGTGAAGGGGAGAACGAAAATGGATTTAATAGAACTTACGTCCGTCCATGGCACTTCGCCGATGTTGAAAAACTTGTCATAGCCACGCGCGACGATCTGGTATCGAGGGGGGCGCTGCTCGTTGCTTTCACCGCTCACCTCCTCGTCCGCATCCAGCTCTCTGGAGAAGAGGCCACGGGCGAGCGTCGGGAATGGCGATGGGACGTCATAGTACTTGAACTCGTTCATTTTCCAGCTTCGAATCTTGACCGCGGGGTCAGACGGGGCGTCGTAGACCGTCGATCGGACGAGCTTGGGCGACTTTATCGCTATCCGATGCAGGTCCGCAATCAACTGAGAGTCTTTGGCGTTGAACCGAGATTCTGGGGTTGTCATCGTTGTCGAGGGAGCGAGTCAGATCAGGGAATAGACACAGTCGGATCGTTATTACTTACATAATATTGTTGTCAGCAAGAAATACAACGACCGTGATTGGCGTGAGAAAAAATAAACCAGAGGGACATCGTTTGCAGATACCTTTGCCAGTGACAATGGCACGTCTCTATCGCTAACCCACGCGGCGAAAGCGCAAAGCCGGGCGCGTACGAGCGAGGTCCGAGTCCGTTCGGCTGCGCGGAATTTGCCGATAAATGAATCTCCGCTTGAAATCATAGCTAGGCTGGGCAAGTTGGTCGGTCGCAGTGAGTGTGACGAGCACTGAAATATTTCCACAACCAACGAAAAAGGCCAGCCATCCGTTGGCTTTTTCTTTTTCGCCCTTTTTATTCGAGTTATTGGTGTTTCGTATTAGTATGCTCAGGCTCGTCTCCCGGTCGACCTCCACGGGGCGACTCGGAAAGGTCGCCTGCTGTGGTCCGTCACCCCAAGGTGCCGTACGGTCATGTGTTTCTGTAATTTATTTACTAACAGGACGACGCGAAAACAGGCCGTAGGTCAATAGCTTCCACCTCCGCACGCCGGCAAGATATCACTTTGACCGTGGATGGGAAAGAAGTCACTGTCCCACAAGGTTTGTTTTAGAGAACACTCGCTCCCTTCAGAGTTCGGACTGAGGGGTGATCAGGCTCTGCTTTGATTCAGGCATGCGAGGCCGCTGGTGCTGTCATCCCTAGGTGAGTTGCTTCGTTCGCATCCGGTGACCGACGCGTCCTGATTTCCTTCGAGATTTTGCTACCATGATAGGTCAGTATATTACCACTCATTCAACTACTTTTCACGCTCACATTGTTTATTAGACTTGCCATTGCCGGTAACTGTCGGTGAGTCAAAGTCTGCAAAAATCAGGCATCATGAATGACCGCCCATATAGTATGTGTCTGGTGGAGGTTGAGCGGTCACCTAAACCAGTCGCGTCATGGTGAGCCATTAGTGCCCCTGCTCTAATGCTTGATCTTGACATTATGTAGTGCCATGCCTGCTATGCCTGGCGCAAAGGTTTTTACCAACACACCTCTTGTTCATGAAGCTCGGTAGGTCTGGCGAACTTCACGACATGTGAGATCTTAACATCTTGACAGCGAAGGTGTCATGGAGTTCCTCTTAGCCAACCACCCACTAGATTGCCCCATTTGCGATCAAGGCGGTGAATGCGACCTCCAAGACCAGTCAATGCGTTATGGTTCTGACCGTACGCGTTTCCACGAAATTACTGGCAAACGCGCTGTGGAGGACAAGGACCTTGGGCCTCTCGTGAAGACGTCCATGAACCGTTGTATTCAATGTACACGTTGCGTCCGTTTCGCGAACGAGGTAGCTGGTGTCGAGGACTTGGGCACCACTGGCCGTGGGAACGACTTGCAGATTGGCATGTATGTCGAGAAAACGATGGATTCTGAACTTTCTGGGAACATTATCGACCTTTGCCCTGTCGGTGCATTGACGAGCAAACCATACGCTTTCCACGCCCGTCCATGGGAACTCAAAAACACGGAATCTATAGACGTTCTAGATGCTGTCGGCTCAAACATTCGCGTCGACTCGCGGGGGGTTCAAGTCATGCGGATACAGCCGCGTACCAACGACGATGTGAACGAAGAGTGGATCAGTGACAAGACCCGTTATGCATACGATGGCCTCAAGTTCCAACGTTTGACGACTCCTTTGATCAAGGATGGCGACCGATTCGTCCCAGCGACATGGGAGCAGGCATTGCAGAGGGTTGCGGACGGTCTAGCAACATCGGGAGCCAGGGATAACGAGATCCAAGCCGTTGCCGGCCACCTAGCAGACACGGAGTCACTTGTCGCCCTCAAAGACTTTGTGAACCGATTGGGCTCTGACAATCTCACCCTCGATCAAGTAAATGGCAATGCACAACCTCCACACGGCGTTGACGTTCGGTCGAATTATCTCTTCAACGCGACGATCCCTGGTGTGGAGAGCACAGACGTCATTCTCCTCATTGGCACTAATCCTCGTCATGAGGCCGCTGTCCTGAACTCACGTATTAGAAAGAGCTGGTTACATACAGGTCTCGAGGTTGGTCTGATCGGTGAACCAGTGGATACGACATATGGCTACGACTACCTCGGTGCGGACGCCAAAGCACTTGCTGACTTTGTCGCTGGCAAAGGCGCATTTGCTGAGAAGTTCAAGACCGCAAAGAGACCATTGATCATCGTCGGTAGCGGATTGTCAGAGCACCCTGATGGCACTGCTGTGTACAACACCCTGGCCAAATTCGTCGAGAAGAACAAGAATACGCTCATTACCCCAGAATGGAACGGTTTCTCTGTTCTTCACCGAGTAAGTCGCTGTCGCATAGGTCACACTCTGCAACTTTGACAGACTTGCTGCGGTATAGATTGCATCTAGACCTGCTGCATACGACATTGGCTTTGTACCCTCGAAGAAAGCCACGACGACGAAGCCCAAGTTTGTTTACCTGTTGAATGCGGACGAGGTTGACCCTAAATCGATCCCCCGTGATGCATTCGTCGTGTATCAAGGTCACCATGGTGACTTGGGCGCGTCGCTGGCAGACGTCTGCCTCCCTGCTGCTGCATATACCGAGAAATCTGTCACGTGGGTGAACACGGAAGGGCGATCACAACTCGGCCGCACTGCGGTTCCTCCACCAGGTGCTTCGCGAGAAGATTGGAAGATCTTACGGTGTGTTCTTTGCATCTTGACTGGCCTTATATTTAACTAAACATACAACTCCTTCAACAGTGCTCTCTCTGAAATTGTTGGTGCTCCGTTACCGTACGACGATGTGCTGAGCTTGAGGGACCGCCTGTGGGAGATATCACCTACGCTAGTGCATTATGATGCGACCGAGCGGACTTCTGTGGACGTGGCTCTTGCTGGTCTGAAGACGCTCGCGGCTGCGACGGCCGATGCAAAGGTGTCTGGTGAGGTGCTCAAGAAGCCGATTACCAACTTTTATCAAACGGATCCCATCTCTCGCGCGTACGTACTCTATCTAACTCATGGGAAGGATCGAATGCTGACACGTTTCGAACAGATCTGTGACGATGGCACAATGTACGCGTGCGTTTTCCGACAAGGACAGCAAGGATGTGTCGAGCCAAGGACGTGCAGCGGGGGCAGCGTCTTATGCGTGAGGAATCCGAAGAGATGTGTTCTACGGTTGTACATTTCGGCATCTTGTCTGTGGCAAAGACGAAAATATATCATACTGCCTTTTCTTTTTCTTGTTGGGTGGGTGGAGTCCAATCCGTGACGCATGATGGTTTGTCAAGGAACCCAAGGAAGCAGCAAGACGGGCGTCCGGTATAAACTTGCCTTTAAAGAAAACAACCTAAGCGAGACGAGGCACGAGGCGGCCAAGGATAGAGGCTCGCTTCACCCCCCGACAGACTGAGCGCAGTTTCAGGCCAGAAAACCTGATGGATTTCGCCCACACACCGAACTAGTAGCACCAACCTGCTTCATGCGCACATGGACTCTAACTACCAAACTTACAGTGTATTCAACACCCAGTACGAGAGAATCGGAAAGTCGTTTGGACCGACGAAGTCCAGCGTGGCTAAGTACCGCTCCGAGTTGATTTAGCTCACCTCGCCTTCCGTGTTCCCGTTCCGACTCCCCATTTCCAACGTCCACAAATACTGGGATCAACTTAAAACATCGCAGTGCGATCGTCTGTCATTCCAGGAGCTACAATTCACCGTTGTCTGTGTCCCAGAAACACTCGCTTCATTAGCAAGCACACGTCGTTGTTCAGTGATGCTGCGGATGTTGAACATTCGAGTTGCGCTCAAGGGGGAAGAGGGTGCTAGACCGCACCGGACCATTCCGATTCTTCCAGTGGGCAGTGAGCAATCAAAGAGCAAGCAAAGAAAAAGAAAGAAAGAAAGAGCCTTACCGTAGATCATCGGTTCCGTTCGTTCTGTTCGGTGCTTGTGGTAACGTGGGCAGTTGGAGCGAGCAAAAGACGACGAGATGGCACCGACCGTTGGGGGCACTTGCGGACAAGGGAGCAAACGAGTTGTCCAGTGGGCCGTGAGCAACCTTCAGAGGAAGCGAAAAATGAAATGAACAGCACCGAGCTCATCACCGATCCTTTCTGGTCCTTTCGTTAGGTGCTCATGGTGCGTGAGCCATCGGAGGGAGCAAAGAGAGTGAAAATAATGGAATACATATACAGTTGATTGACCCGATGGGAGCCTGTGGCGAGTGAGCGATCGGAGACTGGAACAAGCTCACTGCAGATCCTTCCGACCACTTTGTTGGGTGCTTCACGGATGGTGCGGGAATGATTAGGGCGAACAGAGCATGCGTGCGCATCGAGCCGCATCCATGGGGTGGAAGGGGAGGGGGCTGGCAGGACCGCGGCGACTTGAGGGAGGGAGGTGGGGTCAGAAAGGTCACCCAGGTCGAACTGACCGATGACCAAGCCGGCAGCGAGACCGGAGAGGCCGGCCCAGAGTGTGTGCGTGCGGCCTCGAGCATCCCCCGGCGCAACGATGGCAGCTGCTGCTGAGTCACGCAGCCTTCTCGTGCCTTCGCGGGTTCAAACGTTCAGGGTCCGCACGCCGGCGAGGCGGGATATCTCCTATGTATGTGTCAGAACGGGATGTTGAACGAGGCAGTCAAGGCGCGGTCTGTCTGGAAATGGGTAAGAACCAAATGGACGTCAAACCGAACTCGGCTACGGCTCAGGTGCTTCTAGCGTTTGCGAGGAGAACGAACCAGCAGGACGAGGTCGCTATGCGCTTGCACCGGCGGTACCTTCCCGAATTGTCGTACGGATCTTGAAGGACTTGTCATCAAGCCGAAAGGTACATAGAGTTACAATGCTAAACATGAAAGTAGAATATCGTCGTCCAAAGTGTGGGTACAATACATGATGCGTATAAGACGAACACAAGATAAACCCACTATTATCCTGAGCTATTTCTCCCGGACTTCAGCGGCACGGATACACTAACTACGGCAGCCTTCGGAGGCGAATATCGCAGTGGTGAAGCCGGTTCATGCTCCTCCGGTATGTCAGCGCCTGGTGCGAGTTGCTGTAACAGCCCAGATGCCAACATGGATTGCTCCGCTCGTTCCAGACGCCGCTCCATGCGATCCATACGCCGCTCCATCCCTGTCACATTTCGCTGCCCGGCCTGTAGCTGCTGAGTCCGCCGAACTTCCTCGATACAGAAGTTCTCGACAACTTTTGTTACGTCGGTGGGCCAATCTTTGTAGACGGTCTCCTTGCCTGTGAACCTACCCACCTTCCAACGCTTCAGTGGTACTACCCCTGTCGTTGGTGGCTGGAGTTTATAGACTTTTTGAGTTCCGAGAGCTGCCATTGCGACTCGTGAGAAATAGAAGCAGTTGAAACTACTTGCGGAGTACAGTGGCCGAAGAGCGCCGATGGTTTGCAGAATACTGGCAACGTCCTCCAGGGAGGGTCCGCCGCCGGTGGCCTCCCATGACAAATATGCGACATGTATGGAAGCGATGAAATTGTGTGGGACAGATTGATTGGGAATCACCGTCAGTGTATCCCTGTTGGGGACTTTGGTGCCGATGTGATACGGTTCTTGCGGCCCGCGTTCTGCTATAGCCATAATATCCACTGGCTGGTTTGCAGGGGGCCTATACAGAGTTAGTGCAATAATAATGTACGTGTCAAAAGGACTTACGACGCAATGTTCCTAAAACGTAGAAGGAGGAATTCGTGTTGGAAATCCCCGACCATTTGCTTCATCTGCATAACCTCGCGAAGCTGAACTTGAAAGGGGTGTCTGGGAAAAACGAACCCCGCCAGTGGCATTGTGATTGACGAGGCCGGTGGTTGTCTAAAGTGTTGCACATCGAAATCGCGTTCTGTTACTGGGATCGGGCCGCCTGGCAGATGGGAGAGAGCTCGGGATGGTGCCTGATGAGTTTAAAGTTCTATGGACTGCCACTCGGAAGCAAAATAAACAGCGACAGCTCACCATTGGTGCAAGTAGTGACGAATACGGCGGCGGTGGAGATGACGGCGGGGGATGATAAGGAGGTGGGGGGGTTGATGGTTGAAAGCGATCTGAGGCCATGTTTAAGGCTGACGGTGTATTCGACTGGAATCCTATCGGAGGCACCCAACCACCTCGTTTAGGGGGAATATATTACATAACCCACCACGAAAGTGACGACAGTGATGCAACAGTAGTGACAGCAGTGCCCCCATCAACACAAGTGATAGCAAGAAAATGCTGTCATCGACCCAGTGGCAGCAACATGATCTGGTGCTTTTTTATGTTTTTTTAGTTCTTTTCCTAGCTTTTGTAGTTCGCATACTGTATACTCATTATTAGCGTGTCCTTTTTTTTGTTGCTTTTCTGCTGCTTGTGAGCCGCTACAAAAGCGTGATAAGTGTAATTAAGGGCAAAATATGTTACAGACCTACCTTATTTTGCTTGTACAGAACTTTGCTTAATAGATACTTAGCTGGGAAAAAAAGTATGAATAAGCGTGAATAAGCGGCACTCCACTGATGCGGCCCTACCAGTGGATTCTCTACGTTATATCACACTCTGATAACAGACCTGCCTTACCATCTATCTGGCACTACTGTGAATTTATCAAGGATATGTACCAGTCAGAAGTCAAGATCACCCCATATGTCTATGCATCCATCTGTTAAGCTGACTTGTAACATTATTGCTTGATGAGTCTTTGTAGTGTCTATTATGAGGGGCCGGACTGGACTAAAATAAAATAAAAGGTTTTTGGCACCTTGATTTTGTATCGGATGTAAAAAAAAATTTGAAAAATGGAGAACTCCAAGCTCATCATCCCTCTGGCCAGTGAGTTTGTATGTTTTGTGCTATTTTGTTCCTTATGCATCAAATTGCTGACATTTGAAGAGTGACTGATTACAGAATCATAAGCCTAATGCAGCGATGATGCTTCAAGCTTCAAGTCAAGAGAGCAGGCACTGTGGTGGTCTAAGGTCTCAAGTCTCTTCCTCATCCTCATTCCACTTGATCATTACTGTACCTATTTTCTTGAGCCCTGAAATCATACCTGTAGCAGCTTGCCTCCATTGCATGATAGCTTTGTGCACTTGCATTGTATTTATTCCCATTCCAAACATAAGCATTGTTAAAAGCGACTAACTAGGAATGCTTATTTATAGCTTGAGTAGTGTACTTCATGTATGTGAGAAAGGTTTACATAATATGTAGCATACATAGGATAAGTGTAGAGTTTCAGACTCTGCTTTAATAATACTTCTTGTCTCTACACAACCACCTACAATGTGCACCCCATCTCCCTATCTCAGTGAGTAATGCACTACATATGTGGTTAGATGAGTTGTGTACCCAGTGTATACTCTGCCCAGCTGTGACTAGCAGTAGTATAGGCTAGACACCTAATATGTGTCACCTGGAATCTGTAAGTTCAACAAGCATGAGTTGCATCAGTTTAGTAGTACATAGATGGTGACTCACCATATATCTTTTTTAGACTCTGTCTTTGGAGCCTTTGGTATGCATCTATATTCACAGACATGATGACCATGAGTCTGCTGCTCTCCAGCTGGTCATATTTTTGCCACCCAAGGATGGGTGCATTGAGACTTCATGCACACAGTTTACCTATGTAAATATACTCTTAGATTGGCCTCTTGCAGTCCAACTGAGCTATTCTCTTTACTTGTTTCTAGGTGCTTGCTACTATCTCACTCAATCCCCAGAGCCTGTGTTCTGCTCAGACTCCCACTGATATCTGCAATCAAACCTGGCTTGCTCATGCACTTCCTGTGCCAGCAGCAGCCATCAAGTTGCCCAATGAGCTCTCACCAGTCATATGGTCTTCAAACATGACCATTGGTGTAAGTACAGGTTTTTTTGGACATGCATAGACAATGGTCAGCCCATCCATGCCACCTGCAGTCAGTTCCCTTGCAGAATTCTACTCTTTGTAACTGTGCATTGGTGGTTGGCACACTTCTGATGAAGTCAACAAATGGTTGGTGTTGCTCATTACTCTGGCCTATGTAGTTCAGGAGTCACCTCAGGGCCTTTTGGTATATCAGCTTTAAGTTGGTGCTTTGCTAGGGGCAATAGGATACCTTGCATCAGCCTGAGGGCCATGTCGGGCAATCACACCACCTCCAAAAGCATGGATTCTTTTGTTAAAACATTTGAAGTTCTTATAATTCCCTATAGCATAAGTGATTTTTTTTTTGTCTCATCTGTTGTTGACTGGGTATTTAGCTATTCAGAAGTGCAAATGAAGAACACAACCTATTTCAGGGAAGCTTGCAATTGTATTTTGCAAAACTTCCTTGTCTTCAGCATTGGCTTTCAGAATATAACCTTTCCTTCATGGTGACTATAACTGCCAATGATGAGACTCAGGCAGTTTGAAGTCAGGTTGGTGACCAACTCTTTTCTGATCTTGAGCAATGTGAACTCCATTTTCAATGATATTCCACTAGTTTTGTTACCCCAGATGAGCATCAATACACCAAAGAAGGCTACCAGTTCACTATTCTCAGAAACAATCAAGGCAGCACAAGAAAATTGAAGGCAGATGATCAACCTGGTCATCTTACATATCATCAAATACATTTCTCAAAAATCTTGCATTCAAAATCCCAAACCCATGCAATCAAATTTCACTGTTACATATGGTTATGTGAGTTGCATGATTATCTCTATATTTTTTCTCATGTCCACCATGCACAGGCCCAACTTGTTGAAAGTGACTAACTAGGAATGCTTATCTACAGTGTTAAGACTGGGTCAGACTTGGCAGACAAACTCCATAGGAGCTCCGTGAATCTTGATGAAAAGGGGATAGAGTGGGACTTTGGCTTCAGTGACTCAGAGCAGAGTGCTGCACCCTTGTCAGATCATTGGTGGTCCCAGATTTCAGAGGAGCAGAAATAGGAAAGAGCAGAAGAGAAGACAGGGGAAGTCTGAGTTGTCGAGGTTGATCACTAGCTAAAGTACAGGTGACATGACAGGAGTATATATATGGAGATCAGAGGCAGTGTACAAAAGCAATGACAGAAAATGTAAGTAAGTGGAGCCAGAGAAATGGAGATGGAAGGAGAACATAAGCAGAGCTGTGCAAGCACAGGATTGGAGAAATCTAAGAGATAAGAGTAGAACAAAGTGTAATGTAACCAGAATGTACAAAAAGCAGAGAAGTGGAGAAGCAGAAGAACAAGGAAGTGGAAAAGTGGAGGAGTATAGGAGCAGAGGAGTGGAGGATCAGAGGAGCAGAGAAGGGTTAGAATTAGGGATATAACATATAGCCTAAGTAGTGTACTTGATGTATGTGAGAAAGGCTTACATAATATAAGTGTAGAGTTTCAAACTCCACTTGAATAACACTTCTTGTCTCTACACAATCACTAGCAACACATATTTTAACTCTCTACACTTAGTGAGTGATATGTTGCACTTGTGGTTAGATAGGTTGTGTACCTAGAGTGTACTCTGCCCAGCTGTGACTAGTGGTAGTACATGCTCAACACCTAATATGTGTCATGTAACGCTCGATGTGGTCAAGCATAGGCCTGCAGAGGTTCGAGGGCTTACTGTCGCTATATAGCAGATAAGACAAGGGGGGCCTGACAAGGGGGTTCCTTGACAAGGAGGCTAAGGCCAGCGTAGGACTAATGTCAGGTCGAAGGGGGGTCTGCTCAAGGGTCTTTCTTGGCAGAGGTTTTGGGGACTGTTGAGAACTGAGGGATCAATGGGTCTAAGAACATTGCAGGACTAGCAATGGATTGAGGGTTCGAAGGGAGCATCCACTCAACAGTAGGACAAGGACTGGGAGACCCGAGAGCAACTTCAAGATACTAGGTAAATTGCAGGAGGTCTAAGATAGGGAATACACCTGAGTATTGAGGGTTTATATGTATATGCAAGCCAAATGGTTAAGAGTAGGCAAAGGAAGAAAGTGAGTCAGCGATAGAAAGCAATGGAATCACGAAGAAGCTGAGTCACTATGGAGTGGATGCAATAGCATTGGATAAAGGTTGATTAATACAGCTGCAGATGAGTCATGCTAAATAAGTAAGCAGGAATGAAAAGACAATGGTAAAAGAAAGGACCCAAGTGGGGCTTGAACAGCAAGGGTCAAGGTCCTTTGGTATACACAATAAGTAAATGTAAGGGAAAAAAAAAGAGGGGCCCAATGAATCGTAACATGTCACTTGGAATTCTTAAGTTCAACACAACTCTTTCAAACATCACTGGACCCCTTCCTCAAAATATTCCAGTAGATTCACTTGGATGGCATGTCTGCCTTGCTCAATGTGAAATGGATGGATTTTTATCTGAAGATTGTCTTGAATCTATAGAGTTGGTCATCTGCCTTCCATAGTATTCAGCCACCATTACTGACCTTTCAACTATGTGTTTCTAGCCACAATCAAATACATCTCATGTTTTCTGAAGTCAGAAAGTATACAATCCAGAGGTCAGGCATCTTTTGCCACTGCTTCCAGATATACATACCTCTTTCTTTTCCAATCCCTATCTCACATTTGATGCAAGTCTTCAACATTTGGAATCCTTTTCTAGAATCAACAGCACTGTTTCATGGTGCTATTATGGCCCCCTCTGCTATCTATGTGATCTCCCAGTTTGAACTACTTGTTCATTCTCACCCACTATCTGGCTCTGTCATACTAAGTAGAGCAATTCTTTTGACATCTTGGAAAGAAGAAGTTGATTCAGATCTATAGGAGTCAATCATGCCCACTGGAGAATTTCTTCATTCACTCAGAACTCATCTTGTAGGTAATACCATCACTCACCTCAATGTCACTGCATCAAACATTGATGCCACTGTCAAAGCCTTTATCAAATTTGTTCATGAAAATATTTTGATAACTGACAGGTCATTTTACCCCCCATGGTCAAGATAAATGAAACATTCAATTTGAATAATATATTTCATCCATGCTATTATTGAAATATGTAAGCATCAATTCTTTTTTTGCATCAACCATGAACCAATTCTTTATTGCAGTCAAAATGGTGTTGATATGGGCATTGAGCATGCTGTACTTGAAAAGGTTATTGAGTTCTCTACCAGTGACCTAAAACTGTTACGATTCACTAAGGGCCCCTCTTTCTTTTCCTCACTTCACTTATCATGTACACCAATGAACCTTGACCCTCGCTGTTTGAGCCCCACTTGAGCCTTCTCTTTTACTATCGTCTTTGCAATACCACTTACTTATTTAGCATGACTCATCTGCAGCTGTATTAATCAACCTTTATCCAATGCTATTGCATCCACTCCATAGTGACTCAGCTTCTTCGTGATTCCATCGCTTTCTATCGCTGACTCACCTTCTTCCGTTGACCCACCCTTAACCACTTGGTTCATGTATATAAACCTTTGATACTCAGGTGTATTCCCTATCTTAGACCTCCTGCAATTTACCTAGTATCTTGAAGTTGCTCTCAGGTCCCCCAGTTCTTATTCTACTGTTGAGTGGATGCTCCCTCTGAATCTTTGATCTGTCACTAGTCCTGCGATGTCCCCAAGATCCATTGACCCCTCGGTCCTCAATGGTCCCCAGAATCTCTGCCAAGGAAGACCCTTGAGTGGACCCCCTTTGACCCGACATTAGTCTTACGCCGGCCTTAGCCTCCCTGTCAAGGAACCCCCTCGTCAGGTCCCCTCGTCCTGTCTGCTGTATAGCGACAGTAAGCCCTCGAACCTCTGCAGGCCTACACTTGACCCCGTCAAGCATAACACAAACTTTTTTATGAAGACTGTGACCTAAATATGGAGTATAATAATCTCAACCTTTCTCCAATTATCAATAGCCCTTACTGCTGGAATGACTTTCAAGCTCTCAGTTGAATTTTTGCTGTGTACATCTTCATGACTGGTCAGGGTCCAGATCCACTCTCCCCAGTTTTCCCATTGTTCACCATTGGGGAATGGGAAGCTTTAACAGACTTTCAGTTGATTGACCAGATTATGCCTGACCATGCTGCTATTCTGCAACAATGGCCAGTACACTACAGTAATTGTGCCACCAGCTTTACATCTGAATCCAGCTTAGCATCACTTATTATTGAATATCTTAGTATGAATGTAAATTTTCAAAATAAGGATGTCTAACACTTTTAATCTATCTGACATATATTCTGCTTCTGTTATTGTGCAGATATATCAGCTGGATGTGTACTAAATAGACATATTAGACCCTTTTTAAAAATATTCATTATGAGACAATCATTCCTGCCATATACAATTGCTCTGTTCAAGATCCAAATGATCTCATATCTCATCTGAAGTTCATTACTGCGGAAGATGAGAATGTCATGTTTATGAAAAAACATAACTCACAAGCACTTTTGATGATTGAAAAGATTAAAACATTATTTAAGCTAAAGCTTCACTGTTACCTAATAGGACAGGGTCACCCCTAGCATTCAAAAAAATTTATGTATCTTTCATTTGTGTTCCCATGATGACAAAGTATTGTGATTACATCTATTTTTACATTTTGCCACCAGTTCAGAGCTTTATTCAACTGGTGCTTGGAAGCTCAAGATAGACTATATTCTTTGTGATTTGTGAATAATATGAGAATACTAACACACAATACTAGATCAGATTTCTCAATGACCTGCTTCCTGAACATGTACATTATATTTCTCATGATGCCTCATAGCCATAATCTGCCTTAGCCACTACCTATACTGCTGTATGCTTAAACTTGCATCTGACAGGTTCAAGTGGCCATCAATTATATCTTTCTTACCTATGTCACTAAATCACTTCCACTGAATGACAATGGTACCACAGTGACCATGTTCAATGTGTGGATCCACTCATCATTATTATGTTTTGGTGGTATGCATGATTTCAATACCACATAAGTATTTCACTTAATTTTCTTGTTTGTCCATCAATTCCTTTTAGTTCCGATGCATTCACAATCTTTGATTTTTGTCATTGCAAAATCAAGCCACTCTTGTAGAGAAATCCCACTTTTTATGGCTTTGAGAAGTTATTGTTATATTGACCCCAATGCTAATCTTGTACCATCTGCTAGCATCTTTGAAATTGGGAGATATAGACTCAATTCTGGTGTGAAGTGATTAAATACATGATGAGTTGTGTGTCACAAAGAAAAGTGTAACATACATACATATCAATATAAGTGTGCCCATATTTATGAGTATAATGCCTGTTAACATGATCTAGTAGTCTGGGTCTACTATGGGGGATTCTCATGTTTGATTGTAAGCAAACAGTCTTGAAAGTAGCAACAAGACTCACTTTTTGAAAAACTAGCTTACCAGGCTACTAGCTTCTCATCATCCATAGAGGATTTGCTAGAGCTTCAAGTTGCTGGCCTGATTCTCAAAGCCATGTCTAACTCACCATATGCAAGCTTGAAGTGATGAATCTCTTTGGAATGCCTTAGGCTGGCTTGGACTTATCTTGCTTGGATATTTTGCACATGCAATTCATTTTGCAGATGATATAAACTGCAACATTGGAGAAGCAAATGGAGCCAATGACTGCCTGTTGATAGAAATGACTTTGTCATTGGTCTCTCTACCTCTTGACACAATCCAGCAAGCATTCATTGAACTTGGGCAGCAAGTAACTGTATCACTGCAAACTCAGCTGGACAACTATGCCAGGCTCCAACATGTTCAGCAAGAGTGCCATCAACTTCTCGGAGTTGTTAATCAGATTTGTCAGTTCCCTCTCAAGCATTTACCTGGTTGATGAAGCAAGCCTTTTCAGCACACCCAGTTGATTTCCCCACCAAGCTCATTGTCATTCAAAGCAGCTGTTGAAAGGCAACATACCAGAGTTACCTCCAAGTAAGTCCAGTGTCATATGAAGGAACTCTGACTATCCACATGCCAGACATTGAGAATGGACTTCATGTGTTGACATTAGAGCAATCTGCCATCCAGAGATGGTCAGCTGAATAGAAGTAGGCTTAACCACAGATATCAATACAATAGATTATCCTTACTTAGGTACTGTATAGTTAATGTATTGAAGTAGAACAAATATCTGTTGGCTAGACAGATGCAACAGAGACTTTTCCCCTCCTGAACTCAGCTCTCAGAGATGTCCCAAGTATCTCCAGGTGCCCCCAAGCCCCCAGTGAGTACTATGGTTGATTGCTCTTTGATCAGCATAATTCCAGTGTGCTCTACTCTGCCATGCTGCTACACAGATGGTAGTATGGTTTTAGCATCTAATATGTGATATTCAGAACCCAGATGTTCAACAGCAGCATCATGGAGATGCTTTATTTTCTGGATGAGGCTGTGACAGCTTCTGCTGACCTGCCAGATATACTCCCACCAACACTCACAGAGGTTGCCCACACAGGACAATGTGAACATCCTCATATTTGCATTGATCCTAATCTTCTGGAGATGGTGCTGAGTCTACATGAACCATCTGAGCTTGCACAGTTGTTCAGTTGTGCATCACATATAGTGTGCTGCTGTGCACTTGAGGACCATTTGATGAAACCTGATGAAGGTGGAAACACAGTACAGCTTTACACTGCAGCCTTACAGTGACTCCAAAAAGTGTTACAATAACTAACTCTAATCCAGGGTGTGAAGTGCCCTGCAAACACACATGGGAATTTCACTTTGCTTTGGTGAGAACAAACACAGTACAAAACCTTGGCTACATATTTGCTCCCTGGGTCATGTGATTTGGCTCAGGGGTTGCAAAGATATGACAGTTTTAAAACAGGAACACCATTGTAACAGTGTTTGGACTTTTGTAATAATGGAGATATTTGATATATGTATATTAGTACTTGGTATACTCTCCCTTGGTTTTATTCACAACCTGAACTCTCCTTGGCATGCTTTCAATCAACTTTTGACACTCCTCAACTGGTATCCCCCTCCTATACAGTGACTCAAAAAACTGTCTGAATATTTGCATGTTTTTCATTAAGCATATCTAAATGTGATAACCCTAATTCTCACCCTAACATGGTTAGTGTATAAAATGAAGTACTTACTCTTGGCATTCTATCAGTACAAGGGTCAAGAGGTTTGGTTAAGATTTGATTGATTGGCAGCCATTTTAAAGTGACAACTCATTTGGACAGTTTTTTGACTTTTGCTTCTGATTACATGTATTGAATTGTAAGATGCTGTAAAGTGCTTATAGATCTTATGTAAGTACTCAGTCATGACAATATTATGTAATTGATGATGTGACAACAGATACAAACACTTCTATTACCTCATTTCCATTATGAAA
>JBBPMJ010000601.1:0-19544 GCA_038090255.1 Austroboletus niveus | reverse complement strand
GAACAGAAAGGGAGCAAATTACGAATAGAATAGTACATGAATAGATACCATAAAGGATAGGGACATTGTCACTGTCCAGATGGTCCAGTGGGTCCTGTGGCAGTGCTGGGCGAACTCAAAGTTGCACCACTGAGAGGCTGGCCACTGCTGGGTGCAGGCATCCGAGGGGAGTCGTCTTGATGAGCATGGTCTGTGCAGCAAGCCCATGGGCGTGCTGGCCTCTCCCCTCGTTCCCTTCAAGCAGTGTTGATTGCATGAAGGAGGGCTGTGTGCCCCTGCTCAGCCTGAGGTCCATAGGTAGCAAGAAAGCTGGCCTCATCGGAGTGATGACTAAAAGTAGATTGTGCTGTTGCATTAGTAGCACGTCAAGGATGTTGGACACGATTAGAGACTCACATGTTAATAAATTCAAGAGCGATGACTGACTGCTCGAAGTACTTGGTCAAAAACACCTGGTTGGGTCCCTGCAGCCACGTTCGTGGCCAGTCTTTGAGGGGCATGTTCAGGCCAAGGCTTGGGTCTCCGTTGGTCCAGTGCTTGACGATATCCCGCCAAGACTTCCGCTTGGGTTTTCGTGTTCCATTCAGTAGCAACACGGGAACATCAGGAATGAAGCAGCCTGACCTTGGAAGTTGAAAGGATGACGAGCGGCAGTGCTGTCTTGACACCGTTTCGCGACCTGAGACATTCAGTAATGGTCCAGAGAATGACGCCAGCTCCCTTGACAACGGTGATCGAGGAGCGAGCATGCAGACATGACGTGGCAGGCCAGCATGAGTGCTGCTGGGAGGTGCAATGGCGACTGTGTGATCCTCACCACGACCAATGTTGAGAGAGGAAGGGGCGACTGCTGGTGTGGCCATGAGCGAATTGTTGGTCGTATAGTTAATACCTTGAATGAGACTGCTGGCAATGATGTCGCTGACCTTGTCGACAGCATGAGTCAACGAGTCGATGCTTGCAGTGACAGAAGACTGTGATGTGCGCAACTCTTGAATGTCTTTGGTGATGGACGTGAACTTCGTGCATAGCTCCTCAGTCAAGACTGGTTCAACAAGTGTTGCTTCGCCCATTAGAGACTCATTGCCAGTGTTGCGCGGAATTGGTGCTAGGGCATCTCGATAGTTGGTCTCGTAAGTGTGTAGTTCATCGAGCAGGTACTGGATTAGAGTGTCGCACTGTAAACGAATGGTGACTCAAACTCAATGCCACGAGGTAAGGGTGACTGTGACGTACATGCTCCTGCTCAGCCCAACCACCCCACCAGCGGACTTTTGCAAGTGACCATCATTGACCAACAGGTGCAAACATGAACTGGTATTGGGCGCCACCCTGCCGAAAGCAGTGGGTCAAGAAAGAGCCCCGAATGCCAGCGCCGGTGATTGCTTCATTAATTCGGTCTTGGACCACGTCGTGGGAGAGCGCTGATTGGGGCTGTACAACCCCATTTACTCCCATCGCTGGAAAGACGAAATCCTCTGGCTCAAGATCACGCTCATAGTGGAATACCTCAAGCCATCTGGTCCATATCAACAACCAGAAAAAAGCGTCTGATCCAGGTAAGTCTAGCTGTGGATAGATCTCATATTTGTTTCCTGTCATCACCGTCAGCAACATGAAGCTGTCAAATGGTGCCCCGGTAAATCAAGCAATTGCTCTGACAGTGCACCTTTCTTACTAGCATTGCCCAGTCCTTTGTCAGCCTTTAGTTGCCACCCCTTGCTGTGTTTAAGGCGGATCTCAAAGTTCACTGCCATATCACTCAGCACCAGCTGGTCTCCTGCAAGGTAATGCTGCATGACGCAGTTAACTGTGTCTCGATCATCCATACTGATGTTCTCCCATTGTATTTTGATCAGCTCACTGCATCTGGTGAGTTCAGTTAAACTTTGTTTCTGAGTCTTCTATACTGAGACCTACCTTGTCCATAAAGTCCAAGTGGTCGCATCAAAGGCACGTTGTTGCAGGTGCCATGTAATCTTTTGCCGCTCAGCCCTATTCATTTTCCATGACAGCTCTGAGTGTTTCACAGACTCGCCATGGAAGGACTGTCTCAAGATTTCAAGTACCGATTTGATCAATGGGCATGATTTCATGGACCATGCAAGCATCCTGTTCATGTAATCCTTGGTCATGGGCAACGAGTGAGTTCGATCTCCCCCTTCCGAGTTCACTTTGTGGATTAACAATTTTTCTAGGTCCTTGACTTCCGCTAAGCATGCTGGATTGCCCTCCCATCTTTGATTGACCATGTTGAAATGCCATCTCCCACAGTATTGGTCACCGTCACTGAAAGGTCATTTCAGAAGGTATTGCTGATATCATAGTGCAGTTAATGAATGCTTACACATTGTCCCACATGTCCTTAAAGGCACATCGAATGCCTTCGACTGTTGCCTGACCACAATTCTCATGAAAACCTTTGAATGTCATAAACAAGGCAAGAGCCTTGTCAGAACAGCCATTCGGAGTGCGATCGAAAGCGGTCTGAAACAGCGGGTTTGCGTAAGGGTCTTCCTCAGTTGGGATGTCACTGGACTCTGACGGACCTGTCATTTCGGCTTGAGAAAGATGTTTTGCGAGCCATGCACGACCCCGAGCTATGTGCCCTGCATAGTTTTTTCTTGTATTGCTTGACTTGAGGTGCGTCTCCTTCCCTGCTTCCTTGAGCTTTTCAATGACTTGCAATGACTTGGAAGGAGATGGTAAGCGCTGTCGCCGAGTCTTTTTTGAAGGTTCTGATGGCAGTGGGCTTCGGTTTGTCTTCATTCGACTCATGTTCGAGTCAGAAGCGAGGTGTAGCCATGGACATAGGCCGTGATAGTGAAGGTAGTCAGCAGATAGTAATGTTCAGATCTGAGACAATGCAATTTCAAAAGCAGACAGTAATGCTCATGGCCTGCGGTCACCACGAGGACAACATGGTACAAAGAACAAGGATATAAAGAATGAATTAAAGGGACATATAGTGTACACAGAGAATGTCGACTTGAGTTAACAACCTGAGGACATGCAACCTATATAATAATATATACGTCTATGAGTTAATGATCTCCATCTCCCAATCCGTCTCTATCCCTGTCGCTGTGAGATCAATGGTGTCATTTGATCCCTGCTCCAGTGACTTATCAGTGGTAAGATCAATGATCTCCAGCAAGAAGGGCAAGTACCTACCTTATCCAGATGCACCATGAAGCAAGCAGCTTCATTCAGAAAAGCAAAGTTAACGACACAAGCAGGAAGTGTCAAGAGCATGTCTTCATCATCTTTTACTCATCGGCTTGAGGTTTCTTCATTGTGAAACAACAGCAGAGCTCTGTCCACTGCATCATAGTGGCAGCGCACCATGAATACTGAAAGATCAGAATCCATTGTGCTGATCACACGACAGTCTATAAAACGGAATGTAGGTTTGGAAGCGTTTTGGTCATGCACTTGCATAGGAAGCTAGTGATACCGGTGTAAGCATTTGGCTTGACACATACCAAACAGGCAGCTCACCTCGCATAGCCATCACACAGCAAAGCCCTCCCATATAAATCCACGGAGCACCATGGCTACATCCAAATTCCTGCTCCACTGAAAGAGCTGCTCGTGGAGTTGAGCAAGATGCTGAAGCACTGGTTGATGCGACTCAACATGACATTGATCATGTTCAGCTACAGAAGTCATACTGATGGCCATCAGTGAATTGACATATCGTTGGACAAGCTCGTAGTCAGGGAAGGTGTCAGGAATGGCGTCAGCAAGAGCAGGATACTTTTGACCTAGGAGGCCTGAAGGGTCTTTTGCCAGTTGGAGGTGAAGGCTATTTCGCCAGCCAGCCAGAAACTGGATGAACGCTTCTTTGTCCATTGCTTCAAATGCATTCACCAGATTCTCTGCTAGACCACACATCGATAACCTATATGTGATCATTACATTGCACCCACACGGACCCTGCTGAAATACATCAATGTGAGGGTTAATGTAAGTCATACAGAAGAGAACATCACTCACACTGTAGTCACTGCCACTAAGAATGGCCACAAGTATCAAACTGCGCCGATCCAACCGCTTAGCGGATGAGATCACATGGTTTCTATAGATCTCCACTTTTTCGACGCAACTGAGGGCCATAGGGCTAGATGTAGTAAAGGAGACCACCATCAATCACATAGGTCATGAAAAAACAATCAAAACAACTCACCAGCGGGCAACACATGTTGCACCAAACACAAGCATGTCATTGTCTGTCGTAAGGATCACATCAATGAAACCATGGTGGCTGAGCGCTGTGAGCTTAGCTGCAGCCTCGCTGGGGGCCTTGAACAAGTTGAGTACAAAACGAGGTATAATGGAACACACATACCTCACACCATGTGAACCCAAAGGCATCCAGCAGTTCCTGAAAGGACCACAAAAGTTTATGGGGTTGCTTCTGTATGTGGGTTCCATGTCCATTGAAGACAAAAAAAGCATGCGCTGGGATAGCGAGAATTTCCGCAAGGTGATAAAATAGGGTCTTGAGCTCTGGATCAGAATCGGTCTGAAATGCAGAAATCAAGTCACTGGCCGAGTGCATCCAAGCGCTACAATCACCAGGGAATGAGCTTGAATCCACTCAGCAGACACAAGACTGAAACGTACACACCTTGCATCCACACCAATCTTCGTCAGCTTGAGCACATGGTCACGTTTTGTGGGTACTTGAAACCCTTCATTGCATACAAACTTCTTCAATGACCGCTTGTCGGCAACAGATGACAATAACTGAAAAGAAGAAAAAGACATGTCAGCACTTGAATTCTGTGGCTGAACAGTATGAACTCACTGGCCACAGCCCGTTCACACCCATTGTCCGCGTTATGATGAGTCCTCTGGTTCAGGGGCCCCCTAATGTCCTATGAACACTGACTGGAAGTTGCCGATGTCTATATAAAGAGTGTCCCTTCATCGTAGTGAATGTACTCACTCAAAGTAGGTTGTGATTTGCATTTGCATTTGAATAGTTGGATACCCACTTCTCGAAGAAGCTGGTCTTGCCTTGCAGTGAAATCATATCCATGAAGTCGAATGGATTTGTTA
The DNA here is from genome assembly GCA_038090255.1 of Austroboletus niveus. NCBI lineage: Eukaryota > Fungi > Basidiomycota > Agaricomycetes > Boletales > Boletaceae > Austroboletus > Austroboletus niveus. Next base: position 14,477 of record JBBPMJ010000601.1, on the reverse strand, counting down.
TGTTGTATGCCTTTTCGTTCCCCAACAAAACGAGCTGGTGATCAGCAACAGACCTCAGTGTATCAGCACATGAGTTCAGAGTTCATTCCAATCAATGCAACAGGCAATGGATCTAAGCCTTGGGTAAGTAAAATGCAATACCTAACTTGCAAGACAACTCACCGGTCAAGAACTCTTGTTCAATCTCAACAGCCTCTGTGATGACACACTTCACAACATCTGGATGTGGGTGACGCCTGAGATGACTGAAAAGCAAGCACGCGAAGTCTGTGTGCATTCCCTCGTCATGGCTAATGAGTTTGTTAGAGAAGGTGAGGCCGGGCGTTAGACCATGCTTCTTCAACCAAAAGATGAAGGTGAAGGAACCAGAGAAGAAGATGCTTTCGACTGCCGCAAAAGCGATCAAGTGCTCTGCAAATGTTGAACGTTGATCAGAAATCCATTGGAGGGCCTAGTCGGCTTTGCGCTTGACACAGGGGATCGTGTCCACGGTGTCGAAGAGATATTCACATTGTGCTCAATCTTTGATGTATGTGTCAATGAGGAGAGAATAGATTTCAGAGTGAATATTCTCCATCATGATTTGGAAGCCATAAAAGCAGTGGGCCTCGGCAGCTTGTACCTCATTGGAAAAGTGCTCGACCAAGTTTTTGTTGACAATACCATTGGAAGCGGCGAAGAAGGCGAGATGTAGGAGATGAAGTGACACTCATTGTCGTTCAGATGGCTGTTCCTGAAACAACTCAAAAAAAAGGAGGATTTAAAGAGTAGCGTGAATGACCACTTTGGTCCTTAGAGGGAAGAAGCTTGATTGAGAGGAAATCTCCAAGACTTCAAAGCTGGGGACTCCAGCCTCGAAGCCCGGGGGTTTATATACTATTCTACTGTTTGTACATGTTGTGGTAAATACCATAAAGAGACATCGTACCATGATAAGGAGAAAATACATGATTGGTAGATAAGAGAACATGAGTCATAAAGAAGCGTGTCCGTGAGAGAAAGAAGTAAAGAAGCATGCCTCATGTGATGGGCATGTTGTGCATGAGGCGTGACGTCATTGTGACGTCATAGATAAGAGATAAGGGTCTAGCCCTTGGACATGTGACAAGTCACGTGACTTGTGGTCTAGACTGCTGATGTAAGCAGTCACATGATAACTTATGGTGGAAAACCGTCTAAGTCCCAATGACCTTGTGCCGATAGGGGTTTTCCTTATATAGAAGGTCAGGAGTTCGACTCCTGTCATGCGTGAGTTTTAAATAGTGAAAATAGCATTCGTAACAGTTCCAGTCATGGATGTCCTTGGAGAGGTCCATCTCCTCAGTGGTCCGGAGAGTTGCCTCAGCCATCTGTGAAAACATGGGAGATGAAGTGACACTCATTGTCATTCAGATGGCTGTTCCAGTCACCGATGTCCTGGGAGTGGTCCATCTCCTCAGCGGTCCAGAAAGACGCCTCAGCCTTCTTGTGCATCTGCCAGATCTGGTGGCAATGTTAGAACAAGTCGCATGTGGTTTAAATTGAACGAACCTCATGATACTGTATTGGAAAGAGAACAAACTGGCACTTGGACTCTTTGAGAAGAGGTTCCTCACCTATAGAACAGTGGTTAGTTGGATGGGAAAGGAGGTGAGGTCTGAACTCACACTGGTAGGTTGATTCACCAACAAACTTGGAACAAAGAACAGCGAGCTCGTCTTAGCTCACTAGAGTCTTCACTTTGGGTGTCTGGAGAGATGGAGCATTTCTTGTCACCGACAAGGCACAGTTTCGAGAGGAAAAAACCAAGGAGAAGGCGGCAAGAGCTCGTGCAGCCTAAAGGAGATGTGAGAGGAGAGAGGGGGCAGGAAAGGAGATGGACCTTCATGTTTTGGGGTAAGAAGTAGAGAGGCCAACTTGGAACAAAGAACACCGAGTTCATCTTCCTTGTCGGACTCTCCAATTAGGGTGTCTGAGGAGATGGGGCATGGTATTGAAAACAGAAATGGCTGTGATATGTCGGAGAGTCAAATGCTGACCATCCAGCGACAAAAAAATCACTCATCCGAGCGGTTGGACATCACCAGATCATCACCGAGAGCTAAGCAAGTCCATCGTGATACTGAGCGAGAACAGCTTGAGCACCAACTTGAGGCTGGTTGGTGGAGGCAAAGGGCATCCATAGCTTACCTCAGCAACCTAAATCCGGCAGGCGTCCATGTTCTGTGGAGGCTGAATGCCCGGAATGCACATCACGACTGAATTTGATGAGATCAATACGCTCGAAAATTTTAGAGGACGGAGAGATACCTTCAGTGAGCGTGTCCCGAGAAATTTGGAGAGAATGGTGGAGTTGTCGAAGCAGGAGGCGAGGGACGAAGTGAGTAAAGTCAATAAAGTGCAAATAAATCAGATAAACAGAAAAATTGGCCCCAAACATGGCCACTGATTGGACGGAAGCTTACGTTTGCACAAATGTGGGCCGTGATTGGCTGCAGCGAGTCAGCTGACCTTATCGTCAGAATCACCTCCCTGCTCAACGCTGGGCGACCCGAATGAACTTGCCGGCGACCTGGCTCGTACAGACACAATCACACTCGACACCATCCCCTTCCGCCCATCTCATTTCACTCACCAGGCTCTTTTTATTCGCCTTCACGCTGGCCGGTCAGACAACTCACAGAATCATGGTACGTGGCACCCAAAATGAACAAAATTTTCCTCTTCGGCCCTCTCTGGGAGTGCTGAGCATCCCCATCCATCATTCTCCCTCGCCGTGGCGGCGAGAGAAAACAGTTGAAAGGGACAGGCGGGTGGGCATGGCCCCTTACTCACCTGGCTAGGGCAGGCATGCACTGCCACTTTCCGTTTACGGTAACCGAGTGGAACCCAGGGTTCTCCAGAGGGTCACACTCCCTCGTCTGGGCACTGCCACCACCCATGTTTTTCGAATTAAAGGGACTTAATTTACGCGTGGTGGTGTGGGCATGTTGCAGGGCCCACTGAGTCAGCAGTGGCGGCACTGCAATCCCGTCTCAATCAGGCCGGTGAAGGGGAGGAATCCGGCCGAAGCCGAGTTGCGACCGAATGTGTTGAGTGAGCCTTGGGGATTCGGACCAGCTTTGTGGCAGTCCTACGACGACGGGGTGCCAGAAGTGATCGTAAACACATCCATCAATTCTCGCTGGGGGAGATGGATAGATACATAGCACATGGTACATACATACAACTGTGCGTGAAGATGATATGAAGGCCTGGTACCGCCACCTGCTGCTATACCAGCACAAGCTTGCACAGGCAGGCGAGTGCCACTGCCACCGGCGGCGAGAGATACTGTATGACGAGAAAGGCAGCAAACGAGGACTCAGCAGCCCGGCGTGATCATCGTCACACAGAGCTCCTTGGCGGTCAGAGGAGTGCTCGAGTCCTCGGCCGCTCAATGCTCTCGCTGCGTGCCACTTGCGCAGCGTTGATGGCCTTCAGGAGGGTGATTCCCTCCTGGGCCTCCGGATAGGCGTTGAGGAAGCGCACCTCATTGGACTCATACCTGGCGAACGGACCACCAGAACGGCAAGTCAGCAGTTGGACCAGTGGCAGCTCATCGTCATGATGCTTGAAACGGCACTCACGTGTCGAGAAACTCCTTTGCGATGACCAAGCGGTTGTAGTGCTTCATGGCGAACTTGGAGTGGTTCGCGCCCTGGGTCCACTCCTTGGGCCAGTCCTTCAGAGGGGTTTCCAGGCCTAGTTCAGGTGCGCCGCTGATCCAATGCTTGACTATGGTCTTCCAGGCCTCTGGCTTTGGAGTGTGAATGTTGGGAATGTGCAGCCCTTGTTATGAGTCCTGTGTTTTGGTCCGTGCACATCCATAGCTCCTGAGTCTTTCTTTGTCATCTTTCCATATCGCAATCTCGTCTCATCTCGTCTCTCCTTTTTTCCAGCATTGTTCTTGTCTGTTCTAGGTATCGTGCATGTGCTCCGTTCTTCCGTTCTACTTAGGTTGTCTGTTCTAGTGCCCAATATACAATGTCCTCGCAATCTTGTGTAATGGACTCTGGTGATCCTGACATTAGAACAATGCTACCCAACATTGACCCCTATAGTATCATGCCGAGCGACACCACTGCAACCACTACCAAAATGGCCATCTCCAGGCTCAAAATGCCCAAGCCTAGGTCTTTTAATGGCAATAAAGAGGAGTTTATTGACTGGTTCCATCAAATTGAGGCATACTGGGCTTTCTATACAGATGCATCATTGGAGCAAAAGATATTGATCACCAATGGCCTGATGGAAGGCCCCACTGCCACCTGGTCAGGTGCTTATGTTACTGCTGAGCTGCAAAGTGACAAGTCAAAGCATGACCCCTCTTGCATGGATTGGAAAAGTTTTGTCATGCATTAAAAGAGGCTTATGCGTCCATCAGTGAGACAGCTGATGCACAAGCCAAGCTTTGTCTGTTGAAACAAGGCTTCACCCTCACTCACCAGTTTTTGATTGCATTCTTCCAACTTGTGACTGAAGCTGGCTGGATTGTGGCTGCTAATACACCAGTGGCAGATCATTTTATTGACATTTTAAAGGCCAATATGAACTCAACCATCATGCAGGTGACAGAGGATAACTATAATATGGTCAAGACATGAGACTATAAGGCATTCTATCAAGCCTTGAAAATCACAGGAAAGGCCTATGAGGCTCATCATAGAGGAAGAATTTCCCCCATCTTGTTTGTCTGTTCTAATGCTACTCCACCCTCCCGTTCTATCACCACCACTCGATCTCCTTCTCTTCCCACTGCATGTGATATCAACATTCCTACCTTCAGTTCAGGTTCAGGAGAGAAACAAGATTCCACTGGTGTGACCTATGAAGAACAGGGACAGCCTATGGATCTCAGTCGCTCTTGAGGTCACCAACTCATTTGTTACAAATGTGGAACACCTGGCCATTTTGCATGAGACTGTACAAGCCCTCCTCCTAGCTGTGTTGAACACCTTCAGTATATGTTTTTAGCATTTGATGAACAAGAGAGATTACAATTTATGGGCTCAATGGAGTCACAGGCTAATGTTGAAAAGGATTTTTGAAAAGGTCAGGGGATAGCATGCTCTCCTTGATCAAAGAAATTGTTATGAGTTCTGATTCAATTGTGTCATCATCATCATGTACAATATTATCTTCTAATAAACATGAATTGACTCCTTTCTTGAACTTGCAATCAACTTTAGCACAACCCCCTGAATTCCCAACCATCTCTTCTCAGTGCACTTCATGGTCTTCACCTTGGTATGCTTGACAGTTCTGAGACCAAACTCCTTCCCATGCCATTGCACTTCTTCACACAGCTGTTCACCCTCATTATTCCTTGGAAGTGACTGATGAGGTCCTGGCCAACTTAAATGCCTTGAAATTGGAAGAGGCCACAAATGCAATTCAGGAACTTTGTGACCCAAAGTGTTTCATTTGAGGTCCCAGAAACTCTCACACTTTAAACACAGATTTGTTCACACTTGATGATCAATGCCATTTCCCCCTGAAAGCACTTGTAGATAGTGGCTGCATGGGATTATCAATTGATGCTGGTTTTGTCAAAGCAAAGGGTCTTAATGCTCAACCTTTTCCCTGTCCAATTTCCATTTATAATGCTGATGGTACCCTGAATCGAGGGGATTCTATTACTCATTATGTCACACTCTGTATGATTATTGGGACTCATGCTGAATAAATCACTTTTGATGTCACAGATCTGGATAAAAATGACATTTTTCTGGGGCATGAGTGGCTCTGTCATCATAACCCATCCATGGATTGGCAATCAGGCTCACTCACCTTTAATTGCTGTCCCAAAGCCTGTTGCTTCTCCTTTCTACTCTCTGATCCCAAACTTGAGGATTGTCCAAAGGATACCAAAAACTTCCCAGATGGTATTGTTGAGGAAGGGGAATGAGTCTATGCTTTCAACATTTTTGGCTATCAATCACTTGATGGCCAATATGTTTGTGCTCATACAACTACGGCTCAGCAATTGGTGGAGGAAGCTATGCAGTCAATCACAGAAAAGTCAACAGAGGAACTTATCTCATTCTGATATCATTCCTTCCAGGATATCTTCAGCAAAGCATCTTTTAATGAATTGCCTGGACAATGTCCCTGGGATCACACCATTAACCTCACCCCTGGAAATCATGTTATTGACTGTAAAGTTTATAACCTCAGTCTGGAGGAACAACATGAGCTTCACCTATTCCTTGAAGAAAATCTCCGTTTGGATTGCATTTGCCCCTCCAAATCCCCCTTTGCATCTGCTTTCTTCTTTGTCAAGAAGAAAGATGGCCACCTTCACCCAGTCCAGGATTATCGAAAACTCAATGCTGTCACCATTAAAAATTGCTACCTGATCCCTCTTATCTCTGAACTGATCAACAAGCTGAAAGATGCTAAGTATTTCATAAAATTGAATGTACATTGGGGGTATAATAATGTGCGTATAAAAGAAGGAGACAAGTGGAAGGCAGCTTTTCATATCAGTCAAGGACTTTTTGAGCTGATGGTGATGTTTTTCAGGATGATGAATTCGCCATTGACATTTCAAAACATGATGAACAATATCTTTCACAATCTCATTTTGCAGGGAAAGGTTCTTGTTTATCTTGATGACATACTTATCTTTACCCAAATGCTTGAAGAACATCATCAGATCACTGCTCAGCTTCTTCAGCTTCTTCAAATTCATTGTCTCTTTCTCAAGTCCAAGAAATGTGAATTTGAACAAATCAAAATTGAATACTTGAGCTTGATCATTTCGCAAGATGAGGTATGCATGGATCCAGTGAAGGTTCAAGAAGTAATGCAATGGCCATCATCTACTTGCAAATGAGATTTGCAATCCTTTTTAGGCTTTGTCAAATTTTACCATTGTTTTATACATGGTTTTGGAGCCATTGCAAAACCTCTCACTTCTCTCACTGACAATATTCCTTGGACTTGGCAACAGGATCAACAACACACTTTTGACAGTCTTAAGCAATCTGTTATCACTGCTCCTGTCCTTGCCATTCCCACTGATGCTGCTCCCTATCACGCTGAGGCTGACAGCTCTGGATATGCCCTCGGTGCTGTCCTCTCCCAGTATCAGCATGACGCTTGGTGCCCTGTCACTTTCTTATCCAAATCTCTCTCTGAAACCAAATGCAACTACGAAATTTACAACCATGAATTACTCACCATTATGACTGTGTTATCTGAGTGGTGACATCATCTCATGGGCTTGTCAATCACTTTTGAAGTTTGGACTGACCATCAAAACCTTGCCTATTTTCATCAACCACAAAAGCTTAACCATTGTCAAGCCCATTGGGTTTCTGACCTTGCTAATTACCATTTCACACTTCACCATCAACCGGATCACATTCACATCAAAGCTGACCTTCTATCAGGACTTCTAGAAAGGCCCTTAGGTTGCCCTGTTGGGTTACTTGGTAAAACAATGAATAAACCGAAGATGGGGGTATCCTACGATGATACCCCGCCTTATATACATGCGACCCAAGTGCACGGACCACTATGTAGGGCAGGCATAGAAACATCTACGGTGTACGCGTAAGCATTCGTGGAAACGAATGGAATGTCATGGAATGACTGTCACCACGTGATATGGAATGAGTCATGAAGTCACGTGGGAGCGTATGTAAGCGTCATGCGAAAGGCGAAAAAGATAAGATAAAAATCCTGACATAGTCCCCCTTCTAAGGATCGACGTCCGCGTCGATTGGCGGTATCTCAAAGAATGAGTCGTCAAAGCGTTTGAATTGCTTACGAAACTCCTTGAAGCCTGGATCTTCGAACGTAGGGATTCCCGTGCATGAAGGACATGTGCATACAGGTTCGTGGGGTAGGAGAACCTCGTTCATAGAGCGTAGTTTGAGTTTCTGCGTTGGTCGCACGGCCGTGGGGTGTTTGCGATGGAACCGCTTAACGGCGTCTTGTGCGTGTGGCAATTCGTCTGCTCTGATCCACTCATCTTCTTCGACCGGGAATCCCTTCCAATGCACTAGATATGCCACTTTATCTCCTCGCATCCGAGAGTCGATAACTTCTTCAACTTCCTGTTCAGGAATGTCGTCGACGAGATCGGGTATCGGTGGCGGTTCGACTTGTTGTGAAGGGTGACTGGGCGCGTGATAAGGATGAAGTAAGGATTCGTGGAAGACCGGATGTATTGCGCGCCATCCATGGGGTAAGTCGAGCTTGTACGAAGCGACTCCTACTTTAGAAACGACTTTGAATGGACCGAAGCGCTTCTGATCGAGCTTTTTCGCGGGTCGGTTCATTCGGATATGCGACGCCTCGAGGAGTACTAGGTCTCCCGCCTCGTATTCCGGTGCTTCTCTTGTTTTTCGGTCGTAGTACCGCTTCATATCGTCAGCTGCTAAGTGCAGGGCCTCCTCCGATGCCTGCCTCAACCTTGTCATCTGCTTTGCGAACTCTTCGGCTGACTCGTTTCTTAGCGACCGTTGTCGCCCTTGTCCGGTCCAAGGTTCGTGTCCGTAATTAAGCATGAACGGTGTTTGTTGAGTGGTCGAGCGAGGCGTATTGTTGTGCGCGAATTCGGCCATGGGGAGCCAGTTAGCCCAATCGGATTGTCTGTGGTTGACGTAGATCCGAAGATACTGTTCTACCCACGCGTTGTAGCGCTCGGTTTGCCCATCGGTCTGCGGGTGAAACGCCGTGGAGGGATTGGCTTGAATGCCAAGGAGCTTGTAGAGTTCGAGCATGAACCCTGATACGAATTGCGGTCCTCGATCTGAGATGACCTTCTGCAGTATGCCATGGAGTTTAAATATTTCGTCGCGTAATAGAGTAGCGACTCCTCGCGAGGTGATGGTGGCGTTGACGGGGAAGAGTCGGATCATTTTTGAGAAACGATCGACTATGACGAGTATGGAGTCGCGACCATTAGATTCTGGTAGCGGAGTGATGAGATCTAACGAGATATGCTGCCAAGGGGCGCTAGGTATCGCCTGTGGATGTAATGGCGTATGTCTTGCGTCCGTTCGTGATTTGTTTTTCTGGCAGTGATCGCATCCTTTGATATAGGCTTTGATCTCCTTCGTCGACATGGGCCAGTAGTAGCTGGCTTGGAGTTTCCTCGTCATGGCTCGTACTCCAGGGTGTCCTGTCAAGGGTGAGTCATGAAAATGTTTAAGTACTTGGGTTCGAAGTTTTTCGTCCTTTGGTACGTATAAAGCGTCTTTAAAGAAAATAAGATTATCGCGAATAGAGAAATGGGGATGTGATTGCGCAAGTGCGCGTACTACTTTGGCATCCTTTAGATGTTGTCGTACTCGTATCTGAGAATCGATGTCTGTAGCATCGTCGGCTACACGCATTGCCGCTAGCGTTCTCATATCTATAGCGTTTGTGAACGAAGAAAAGGGAGAAGTTTTAATGTTATTAATAATTACGTCCATGGATTCGTATCCGTTGTCGGATGTCGCTGCGTTCTCCACAGCCAGCGACATATGGTTCTGCTGTAAACGAATGTGGGGGGAGTCCGCAAGCTGCGGAAAAATGGTGACACCTTTGTTATCTGCCTGTACCCCCTTTTCAAAGTCTGGCCTCCGGGACAGAGGGTCTGCCGGGTTGGTCTTGCCTGCGCGGTGAGTAATAGTGTAGTGGAATTCTTGCATGATTTGATTCCACCGCGCTTGACGTCGAGAGAGGTCTTGGGGTATAGAGTAATACGTAAGGTTACGATGATCAGTTAAGATCTCGAACGGTACGTGTGCGTCGAGGAGAAAATGTCGCCATGAGGTGACTGCTTCGATGATGGCAGCAAATTCAAGGTCTGCTGCGTGATAGTTCCGTTCGGCGGGTGTGAGGGAGCGGGAGAGATATGCGACTGGGTGCCACTTCGCGTTCTGGTATTGCGAAAGAATAGCGCCGAGTCCCACTCCTGAGCCGTCGGTTTCAATACGGAAGGGGTCGAAGTCGGTGGCGAGGGCGAGTATGGGGGCATGGATAAGAGTTTCCCGTAGCGTGTCAAATGCCTGTTGACAGTCGGGGGTCCAGACGAAGTCAGTCTTCTCGCTTGTAAGGTTGTTAAGAGGACGAGCGATGGCAGCGAAATCCTTGATAAAACGACGGAAGAAATTGAGGAATCCGAGGAATGATCGTACGGCTGTTCGTGTGGTAGGTACCGGCCAGGTTCGTACAGCGTCCACTTTTGTTGGGTCAGTGGCAATGTGTCCGTCTGATACGATGAGTCCTAAGTATTCCGTTGTCGTGGTTTCGAACTCGCATTTCGTATGTTTCAACGAGAGTTTGTGAATTCGAAGTATTTCGAGCACTTCCTTAACAACGCGTCTATGTTCGTCAAGGTCCTTGGTGAAGACGAGAATATCGTCCATATAAACTATAACTACTTCGCGATTGATGAGGTCGCGAAGGAGGTGGTTCATCATTGTCTGGAAGGTGGCCGGGCTGTTCGTTAATCCGAAAAACATAACCAGAGGTTCGAACAGGCCTCTGTTAGTTCTGAACGCGGCTTTCCACTCGTCTCCTTCCTTCATTCGCACGTTATTGTAGCCCCAGCGGATATCCATCTTGGAGAAGTACTTGGCTTTTCGTAGCTTCTGCGTAATTTCCTCGATGAGTGGCAGAGGATATCGGTTTTTGATAGTTATGTCGTTCAGACGTCGATAGTCTTGAACGGGGCGTAGTTTCCCATCCTTCTTTTTGACGAAGAAGAAGGGCGAAGCGAACGGGGATTTGGACGGTCGGATCCTTCCCGTGGTAAGGTTTTCTTCGAGGAACGCATCTAGTTCCTCTTGTTCTTTCAGCGACAGCGGGTATGTTTTACAATCGACTTTATGTTCGCCTGGTTTTAACTCGATGGCGTGGTCCCATTGTCGACGTGGCGGAAGCGTGTCGAATCCTTCCTTGTCGAAGACATCCTTGTACTCATGGTAGTGTGCTGGTACGGTTTCTTCGAAGGTTTCGTTTTGCTTCCCTTTGTTTGCCGCTGCGGCGAGGTCGGTAGCTAATGTGGCGATATATTTGTTTTCGACTTGGAAAAGTCGATCTTCTTCTTCGAGCTCGTCGTGTTGCCACATTAGACGAGTTTCTGGGAACGTCAACGTTCGTTCTTGCCAATCGATGTGGGGGTTGTATTGGCGCAACCAATCAAAGCCCAGGAACATTGCTTGCGATGACAATGTGGTGACCGAGAAGGGGATCTTAGAGACGTGGTCTTCAATCTTGATTTCCAGATTTACAACATGAGTGATGGATCCTCCTTCGTTCTTTGTTCCGTCCGCGTTGTATACGGGTATCGGTCGCGGTAATGGTTCCTGTAAGAGTTGATGTTTCTCCACAAATTGTTTGTCGATGGCAGACGCCATGCATCCGGAGTCGATGAGTGCGAGTACTGGTACGATATCACCGCTGGTTGTCGCGATGAGTACCTTGACTTCGAATGCGTTAGGCGACGGTTTCTTATTGACGTATCGGGGTTTTTGTGAGAGTTCGAGAAGCATGAACTCTGCAGCGTCTTGGGATGCATCCCGTAAGTGCGCGATTAGCTCAGCGTCGACTTCGGAACGGCGGGAGTCGTGGACGAAAGATCGGAGATGTCGCTCCAATCTATCGTCGGGGGTGATATTGGCTATTTGCTTGATCCACTGAGGGGACCAAGGCTTTACGGCTTCCATCCACAAACGATCGTCCTTTGTGAGGATCGATACTTTTCGCTCGGGGGAGGATGTAGCTACTTGACCGCTAGTTGCTCGATTCCGCTGTCTCTTGATCGCATGTTCCCCGGACGGAACAGAGGCTGTAGCGCTCAGAAGGAGCGAAGATACATTTGGCTTTTGCTTAGCCGACAGCTTCCTCGAACGTTCATCGGTTTTTGGCTGAACCGGTGTCGGGAGGGGGATTGAGTCGTTTGAAGACTCGGTTGAGATCGCTTCTTCGTTTAAAAGAGCAAATTTGTTAGTAGCTCTAAGAGGAGAATTAAGCACAGGTTTTATTGGCCCCGCCGCGCCTTCCTTTGGCCTTGAGCCAGGAACGCTCCTCGCCGTGTTTCTACGGGTTATACAAACTTGTCTTTGAATCGTACCTTGAGGGCGAGGGGATCTCATTCCTCGACCTCTTCTACAAAATCCTCCTCGACTTCTCGTAGCGCTTGCTCGAGACCTTCGAGGTCTTGGTATTCGACGGCCATGCTGCGAACTTTTGCTGTTTTGAAGCCGGTTTGGGTGTGAGTCGCACACGGCCACGGTGCGTCCTTTCCTTCTTTCGCGCATTTGAAACATCTTCCTTTTGATCGCGCCTTTGATAGATCCATAGGGATTCCTGCACCTCCGAAAGTGCCGGGTGTGTTGAGTCCGATAGGTGGTGGCGCCGCTTGCGGGAGTCGGACTTGTGGTTTGGGTATCCATCGGGTTACGGGCGTACTCTTCTTTTTATGCTCGGCTATTTCGTCGATGATTTGACCGGCCTCAATTAGCGCACGGCACCAGTATTTGTAGTCTTTGCTTCGTATGGTACTTGCGTCTCGGTCGGTGCGGAGTATTTGTTCGACGATTTCGCTTTTTGCGTTCTGGCGGAGCAGTCGGACGAGCTGTCCTCCTTGTAGGATATCCGAGTACTCGGCGCGAATGACGAGTTGTCGGTGTTTGGTTACGAACTCTTCGACCGTAAGTCGTCCTTGTTTGAGTTCGTAGAGTTCAGTCTCGGCGTGAGCAACAGCGTAGACTGGTTTGAATTGTTGTTCCAGGAGTGCTTGGAACTCGTCGTAACTTTGGGAGGTGTTGTCCTCGTCGGTGATGTAAAGAGTCGCGAATTCCGCGGCGGCCCCGTCCGTGAAGAATCCTAAGGTCATCTGGATCTTCTCGTCGTCGGTGGGTCGGCGTTGGAATCCTCGGCAGTAGTTAGTGAATTGTGACGTCCATCGAATGTACGTCTCCTTGTTTCCATCGTAGGGTGATGGTTTTTGAACTACTGACTTGCCGAGGGCTGTTGGCGTCGTAATTGCAGCTGTCGAGGCAGCTGCCTTGGTTCGCCGTGGCGTGACGGGTTGTGTATCTGGATCGGGCATAGTGGGCGCGAGTTGGGCTCCCGGATTTGTTTTTTCTCGCTCGAGGAAGTCGAGGTATTGGAGATGGAACTCCTTAAAATCCTTGGCCTCGGAGTAGACCATTGGGAATCCGGTCGTCGTGCTTGCTGATCCTGACATGATAAAAAAACTTTATAAAATTTCTAAATAAAAACTTTTCCTCGCTCTATATCCTTATCCTCGTAAGTTTCGGCTTCTGTGAACAACGGTCTTAACGCCGGGGTACTTGGGCAGGATCGTATCGAAGTTCGCGCTGATTCCTTTGTACGGGTTCACCGGCTTTGTAACGTCGATAGGTGATGAGGAAAGCGCGAAGACGAGTTGCTCGTCGTGAGTTGTGGCGGCGCGTCTTCCCTGCAAGAATTCCGCGGTGATGTCGGGGATGGGGATGAGGGTCGGATGTCGCTGTAAAGAGCAAACACTCCGAACAGTGATGGTAGTTCGGTCTAGAGCGTTTGGTGCGAGCCGTGATTTTCTATTGGGTGGCGGGTTGGTTCCGCCAATTGAATCGGACTGGTTGTCCGGATGAGCCTCTTCGGGGACGCGGGGGTCGAGCTGCGTTAGCAACAAAGGTCCTGATGGCGAGGGGGACTTCTTCGTCTGAGTCGAACTCCTCGTCTGAGAAGTGGATGAGGGGAGGCCGGGGGGTGCTGTCGGAATCAACAACAGTTTCTTCGTCGGAGTCCCAAGCGTCTGTCGTGGAGCGCAAGGGATTTTGTGGAGGGGGCGGCACAGGCAGAATCTGCTCTGGTGCGATAGCAAGGACGCGATACGCGATCCTGAGGTAGGTGAGGAGGGTAGCAATGAGGATGACTTCGGCGATGCGCGCGAAGCTCAGGTAGATGTCGCGGATAGAATCCAGCGAAAGGTGAGGCGTATGAGTTTGAGTAACAAGAAGAAGACCGCGCACACACGTTCGATGCAGCGGTAGAGGCGTCTAGCGTAGACGGTGAGTAAAGGCGTTGGTAGCCAATACGGTGGTTGAGGACCTCTCCTAGAGTGGTTCCTTCGACGCTCTGGTGCCAGCGCGATTTCTCAGCAGCTTGGGCACGCAGAGGGCGTGACGTGAAATGCGGAAAGGAATGGGGGTGTCGGGCGAGGTATTGACGACGCGATGAGCGAGGTTCGAACGACGATCCGGATCGTGGATGAAGATGGAGGGGAGGTATCGGCGAGGCGTTGACTACGTGGTGAGCGAGGTACGAGCGACGTCGACGTCGGGCAAGGTAAGGAGGGTGATCTTCGGTTTTATATCAGGACTTCTAGAAAGGCCCTTAGGTTGCCCTGTTGGGTTACTTGGTAAAACAATGAATAAACCGAAGATGGGGGTATCCTACGATGATACCCCGCCTTATATACATGCGACCCAAGTGCACGG
>JBBPMJ010000600.1:0-19558 GCA_038090255.1 Austroboletus niveus | reverse complement strand
TTGGGATCATGCAGTAGATCTAAAAGAAACCTTCTAACCCAAAAAGGGAAGGATCATACCCCTGTCTGTGACAGAACAAGAAGAAGTGTCGGCATTCATTGATGACCAACTAAGAAAGGAATACATACACCCTTCTAAATCCCCTCAAACATCACCAGTGTTCTTTGTTCCTAAGAAAGATGGGTGAAAGAGGATGATACAGGACTACCGATACCTAAATGAACACACAGTAAAGAATAACTATCTGCTACCATTGATTGGACATCTGGTAAACAAACTAAAAGGGGCTAAATTATTTACCAAAATGGATCTCTGCTGGGGGTATGATAACATACACATCAAAGAAGGTGATGAATGGAAAGCAGCCTTTGTTTGCTTCTGCAGTGCTTATAAACCCTTAGTCATGTACTTTGGGTTATGCAACTCCCCAGCAACGTTTCAAGCAATGATGAACAAACTATTTGCAGATATGGAAGATGTCTGTGTCGTCTATATAGATGACCTAATGATATTTACAAAAACACACTCCCGAGAAGAGCATGAGAAAATTGTACAGAAAGTTCTGGCTCACCTCGAGGAAAATGATCTATATATAAAATCAGAAAATGCATATTCTTTGCCAAAGAAGTAGAATTCCTAGGCATGATTGTAGAAAAAAATGAAATGGACAAAACCAAAGTAAAAGCAGTCCTTGAATGGCCAATTCCAAAGAATCTCTGTGGAGTAAGAAGCTTCATGGGATTAGCTAATTTCTATTGTCAGTTTATCACCAATTATGCTTCCATTGCAAGGCCATTGAATGACCTTACCAAAAAAGATGTCGCATTCATATGGAGTGAAAGATGCCAAGAAGTGTTTGAGACACTCAAAAAGCAATTTACCACTGCCTCAGTGCTTGCCTTCCCTGACATTGATTGCCAGTTTTGCGTGGAATATGATGCTTCTGACTATGCAACAGGCACAGTATTATCTATCCAAAAAGAGGGAAAGTGGCATCTAGTCACTTATTACTCCCACTCTATGAACGACCAGGAAAGGAATTACCTGGTTACAGATAAAGAGCTTCTCTCAGTAATGTGCACATTGGAAACATGAAGGCATTATCTAGAAGGAGCTAGATTTCAGTTCAAGATCTGGAACGATTACCAGAATCTCCAATGGTTTATGGTCAGACAGGATCTGAACTGGCAACAAGTGTGCTGGGTGCAATATTTATCTAGATTCAACCATATTTGGTACCACAAGTCTGGGGCCACTATGGGAAAAGCAGATGCTCTCTCTCACAGGGAAGACCATGTGGAGGGAATAGAACAAGATAACAAGCAGGTTCTTGTCATACAACCAGAGTGGATCGGGACTATCCAGATCCAAGATGAAGGTGATAAATTATTAGAAAGAATAAAGATTGCAACCATTCTGATGAAGGAAAGCAAAATCCAGAAGCTCTATGAAAAGGGTTTCACTGATGATATCAATGGTCAACTTCTAAGGACCTCTGATAACAAGATCTTAGTCCCACCAGATGAAGATCTCTGCAGAGATGTGGTAACAAACTGCCACAACACACCTTCTGCTGGCCATCCTGGTCAGAAGAAAACCCTAGATCTGCTGTGCAGATACTACAATTGGCCAGGAATGGCTACTTATGTAAAAAACTACATTGCTAGATGTGATGTTTGTCAAAGAATGAAGATAGGCAATAAGCCACCAGCTGGCAAGCTTGAGCCTTTGAAGGTATCCATGGCCCCATGGATAGATGTTTCCACGGATTTCCTCACAGATCTCCCCCTATCTAATGAAAGTGACTCTATTCTTGTCATTGTTGATAGATTCAGCAAAGAAGTAGAATTCATTCCCATGAACAAAATGGCAACTGCCCTTGAGACAGCTCACCTATATTTGCATCACATGTGGACAAATCATGGTATCCCATGCTCCATTGTATCTGATTATGGACCACAATTTGTATCCCAAGTAATAACAGAATTGTGCAAGCGACTGGGAATTAAACCTAAATTATCTACAGTGTCTCATCCACAGACAGATGGTCAAATGGAGAGAATGATTCGAGATCTCCAGCAGTATCTCAAGATCTATTGCCATGAAAAGCAGACTGAATGGGCAGATTGGCTATCCATAGCCCAATTCAGCTATAATACAAAGAAATAGGCTTCTACACAAAAAGCCTCATATGAGGTCACCTGGACCTATATACCATGAATGGGAATAGAACCTGGCACTAGTCAAGCTCTAGCAGCCAACAAGTTAGCCAATAATATCACTTCTATTTTGCAGTCCACAAGGAACAACATTGAGCAGGCTTGATTACATATGAAAGATCAGATGGATAAACACCGCTCTGATGCTCCCAAGTACTCCATTGGAGATGAAGTGCTTCTATCTACCAGCAATCTCTGCTTGAAGCAAGATTTGCATAAATTAACAGAGAAGTGGCTTGGACCCTTCAAAATCACATGATGTGTGGGAAACAATGCAGTGCATTTGAAAATCCCATGTAACATGAAAATTCACCCTGTGGTAAATTTATCCAGGGTTAAACCTTATCTATGCCACCTCAATGGACAACCAGTGTTTCAACCTGGTCCAGTACTTGTAAACGACGAGTTGGAAGTTGAGTATGAGGTGGAACACATCATAGATACTTGCTGGGGAACGAAAAGAATATTTGGTCCACTGGGCTGGCTACTCAGAAGAGAAGCACACTTGAAAACAATGTCTAATTTAAGAAATGTGACAGAAGCAGTCATGCTATTTCATGAAATGAACCCAATGGCCCTAGCATGAGGTGCCTTTACTTGTTTTAATGTATTTATTCTCTATGACATAGACAACATACCTACTCTGGTCATCTAGGAATCTGACCCATAGAGGGGGGGTGGTGTTACAATCACTCTTTTTTATCTATTTAAAACTCACTCATGGCAGGAGTTGAACTCCTGACCTTCTATATAAGGAAAACCCCTATTGGCACAAGGCTATTGGAATTTAGACATTTTCCAGCATAACCTATCATGCGACTGCTTACACCAGCAGTCTAGACCACAAGTCACATGACTTGCCACATGTCTAAGGGCTAGACCCTTATCTCTTATCTATGATGTCATGATGACATCACACCTCATGTTTCACATAATGCATGCTTCTTTACTTCTTTCTCTCACGGACACACTTCTTTATGACTTATGCATTCTTATCAGCCAATCATGTATTTTCTTCTTATCATGGTATGATGTCTTTTTATGGTATTTACCCAAACATGTACATACAGTAGAATAGTATATAAACCCCAGGGCTTTGAGGCTGAAGTCCCCAGCTTTGAAGTCTTGGAGATTCCCTCACAAGCTTATTGCTCTAAAGGACTAAAGGATCATTCACTCTCATCTCTTACTTCATCTTTATTAAGTTGTTTCATTGGCCAATGCTATTGATAGAATCAATAGCATTTCTCTCTCTTATCTAGTGTATGCATCATCCCCTCTAGATATAGTAATTGTACATGGTCTGTGCACATATCCTATACATATATAAACTCAGGACTCTGAGAGGGATTTTTCCCTAGAGTTAGCAATATAGTCTTCACTTGGACTACTTCCCTCTCTTCTACTCTTCAAGACTTTACCCAGTAACCTCAGATACAAAGGGTGAGTATTTCCTCACTCAGTCTCTTGATATCTTCCTTGCTGTGCACTCTGCCTCTGGATGACCTGGGTATCAGAGAAATCTGCTTCCAATAGGTTATGAGCCCCACTGAAGGCAGTATGTAGGGTTACCACTAATCTTATAACTTTGAGGTAGAACCTTCACTGGTACCACAAGGGGTGGATCACAAAGGAACTGAGGGGACCCTGAGTATTTTGGGTTGTCTTGGGCCATTGCCACTCTGAGAGTGAAACACAGAAGCAGAACATATGCATTGTGTTGCAAAGATAAGGGTGGATCAGTTTCCCTGCCCATAGTGGACCCACCAAACTCTGGGCATCACTCCTGGACTCTCATCCAAGGGACTTGGAAATGATGATTTGGACAAATTGTGCTCCTTCCACTTTTCCTTCAAGGTCTCTTGAACAGTGTTAGAAATGAACCATTGAAAAGAAAGATCTGGGCTAGCTTGAAAAGAGTTCATAACTCCTAGTAAGCACCAGGATCTGATAACTTCCTAAAGCAGATCACTCTCTGAGGATGCTGTGGATAATGTTGGGTTTGATCCCCACACATAGTCCCTCAGTCCTATGGTATAAGCAAGCAGGCAATATTTTCACATATAGATGGTCTATTTAGATGAATATATTGTGGACAAGGGCTGACTTTTTCGCATCAGGATTACTCTGATTTGAATCTTGGATAACTCAAGAATTAACCTGTCTACAAGAACAGTAAGTGTTCTCCTGCTTCTTTTTTTTTATTGTCTCTTTGTATGCAATGTCACATCACAATCAATCTGATCACTGGTCTCAAGGATCTATTAGATCTGGTTGGATTGCTCATGGTGCATCTATCCTGCATCATGCCTCTCAGTCTTTTGCTGATAGGATGGGATCTATACCTGCAGAAATCATAAGGCCACAATCATATGGTCTTATGGTTTCAACAGAAACTTGGATGGAACTCATGTTGAGAGCAGTTAATGGGGTAATAGGAAAAGTTCACTCTGTTGTAGAGTATCTTGGATTAGTCCAAAGAACTTTACCCAATGGATTATCCATTTGGAAAACTTCTAACCCACAACTCTCCAACAATTGATGAGAAACTCCACATCCAGTCTCTGTGCAACCAGTAAGACTGGTTCTATTCCATTCTAATGTGAATGAAGCATTATCTACTGAAGGAAGAGGTGGAGGTATAGGGATCTGGACTGGTCCAGATCTGACTTTGGAAAGAGATCCACCTCACTACCAGCATCTTCCAAGAAGGCTCACTCAACTGTGTGCTGTCCTTAAAGAGTTAGCAGTAGAAAGATTGAATCGTATTCGAAGAATAACCAGCAATAACTCATTGCAAACAATGAGACTTGTTCTAGAAGATGTAGAGATTGTTCTCAGATTAGGGAACATATACCTATCAGATGAACAAATTATGAACTCTATCACTTTGGTTTTCTCCGGACACAAATGATGATATAATTTTATCCATTATTCTAGAGATGCCAACCAGACAAGTGCATCTATTTGACCATGCGAGCTGTCTGGGGTATGCCCACAAGTGGGAAGCACTGTGTGACAGAAGGCAGACACTACCCCAAGAGTTCAAAACTCTACATCCTCAGCATCTTTCAGAAATAGAGGATCTGGGTGAACTAGTGTTCATTCCCAGAGACATTGTGGAACTGTCTCCCTCATTTCAGATGCTTTCAACAGGAACAGAATTCATGGAAATGATAACAACCCTGTCTCAATACCAAGTCAGGATACATGACCATTGGCACCAGAATCCCAACCCCAAATACATCTGAGAAGGCCAAGATTGATTCCTGCTGGACAATCACATTCATTGTATGTGGACAACAGACTTTTCACCAATATGGGAAGGACAAGTAGAGATGGATCCCACTACCATTTGGTATCCTCCCAAGAACAAAATTCTCACAGGAAAAATAGCAACAATAGTATGGACATCACCTCAGAACATCAATGGTACAACCTCAATGACCAACTCTCTTGTTCATCTCACAAATTATTGCCATGAATATCTTTCTTCTATTCTAGAACATGCTAGCTTCCTAATTCCCATTCCTACTCTTACTGTGACACTGACTTCTTACATCCATGATGAAGGAGTAGAAATCCTTCTCTCCCATTGCCAACCACTCAATCCATACTTCATCCGATTCAATCCTTTAAAGCTAGAAGATGAATCATATTCCCTCCTAAATCACTATCAATACTATTTCACTCCAGCAGACTTGGACAATAATCTCACTTATGAGACAAAGAGTATAGCATGAAGGATGATAAAGCTGGATAAATGGCACTGGGACATTCCAACAAAACAATCTTGGAACATTGTCATGGATCAACAATGGAGGAGAGTCTACAAACAGACTCACTTTCAGGAGATTGCTCTCCATCATTGAATGGAACTAACAACAGCACAGAAATATCTCAAAAGTGAACTGAAAAAAGTTTGTACCTTAATCTGGCAAAACAGGATTAACATACACTGTCCTGTACTCCAATGCTCTATATCTCTGGATACTCTAGAGATCTTTGATAACAAAGATGGAAACTCAAATCTCTCATCTTTTGAAAACATGAGATCAAGCTCGGAATCAACATTCCAAAGTTATTGCCCTTCAACAATGGGGAAAAAGTGTCTCTTACTCTTCCATGAAGGAAGCAATATATTCCATCTGGCTTCTTCCTCCTTTGACAGGAAAGGTCACATATCAAAAAGACATTGAGGAAAATATGCTGATGAGAACAAAATACCTCCCACCAAAAAACTTTGCAGATCTCAATATTCATCTTCCTCCAAAGTATGATCTCATACATCCATACTTCACAGAGCTCCTGGACACCAGGTGGATAGCTCTGTTAGATGGGAACATAATGAGAAACTACCATTACTTCAAAGAGCTCAGATTACTTGACCTCAAAGAAAATGAGTCATGCAGGTAATGGAACCTGATCAAGCTTTACTTGATCTACTTCCACTTGTTGATGCAGACACTATAGAATTCTGAACTGCTGTTAACCAATCTCCTCCCCCATCTGTTTACAAGTCATCGCAAAAAGCATACAATAGATGGCTTAAAAAGAATTCTTCTTATGTCTCTTGGCCAACTTCTTGGTGGAATTCTTTGTCTGATGATGGATGGTAGGATTACTCACCTTTCACACAGAACCATTATGTCTTCCTCTGATTCAAAGTCTCTTCTTTCTGTTGTTCCCATTCTTCATGGACCTTCAAATTACTCTATATGGTCTTTTAAAATGTGAAATGCACTAATGATGCAGAATACCTGGGATGTAGTTGATGGATCAACTATTGCTCCCTCAGATGCTATAGCTCTTGTGCTGTGGAAGAAACAGGATCAACAAGCCCTTGGTACAATTGGTCTCAAGGTTGTTAATAACCTTCAAAATCATCTACTCTAGGCATATGCAGCTGGCAATACAGCTCTGTCCAAAACTGCCTGGGATGATCTCAAGGCTGCTTTTGCACCTACAGGACCAACTGGCATGTTTTCCATCTTCTGTGAGACTCTGGATTATCAGATGCCAAACAAACTAAGATTCGATCCTATTTCTCACTTGCACAATCTGCAACAAATCTATGGTTGTCTTTCAGATGCAGGACTCTCCTTATCTGAAGAAGTCAAGATGATGTTACTTGTTCACAAAATGACATGCTCTATGCCATCCCTTATGACCATCATCTCTCATACTATATCTTTTACCAATTTCACAGTGGACAAAATTACCACTAAAATCATGGCAGAATATGAACATTCAAAGGTTTCTCCCTCCTCTCAACACTCTCCTTCCTCATCTTGTGCATATACTGCAGAAATATCCACTGCAAATAGGGTCTCTATGGTGAAGAAAGCACCTCTCAATGCAAAGAGATGCAAACACTGTCATATGCAAAATCATACTTCAGACAACTGCTGGTATAAAACAAAGACATCTTCGGGTCCAGCACATTCATCTCCAATCAAGAAACTCAAACAAATACAAGCACAAGGAGGCAAAGGAAAGGGTAAATCCTTCAAGAAAAAGCCAATGGCTCATATGACAATAGAAGCAGAAGATGTTGAGATGGAAGATCCTCTTGCATCTTTCAAACCAGGAACTGCATATGATATGCATGACCTGCAATCTGCTGCAATGAATGAAGCCTTAATGGCTCAAACATTCATTTCTGACTTGGGCAAAGATGAGATCATTGTTAACTTTCCTCACATCAATGATTCTTGGCAGGACAAAGCTGGATCATCCAGCAAACACATTTACTTTCAAGATGAAGAAGAAGAAGTTCACCTTTGATCTGACAATAATGATGGTGATAATGGCATGTTCATTGCCACCACTGATAACACATTTCACTTCCATAATCTTTTTCATCACTCACTCAAACAATGAAACAGCTTTCTCCCCACCTGTTGAACATAGAGACACCCTTGTTCAAAGCACTTTGGTACAACCAAGTCTACCTAAACAGGAGGAGTCCAAGGGAAAGAAGAAAAGATCAACTTCCAAGAAGAATGGATCACACATTCAAACTGGAAAAATAATATTGGATGGAACATGGATACATGGGTTGGATTCATGTGACCTAGTTGTATGGGATGGACATGATGGTGACACTGGATACCATGACACCATGTATGACTCATACAATGCTGAATACAGTGTGTCCTACTACTTGGGTGATCCTAAGTGTTCCAATGATCTATGATTAATTGATTCAGGCTGTACTGAACATATTACCCCTCATCTATCTGACTTTAGTCATTTAGAACAACAGAAAAGACCTTGCTTAACAGCAAGTGGCCACACCATATAGAACTTTGGACCAGGAATAGTTGTTCTACACCATCACAATGGCAAGCAGATTCATAACATTTGGTTAACCAATGTTTGGTATGTACCTAAAGCTGCAAAACAGTTGCTCTCCACAACTTGGCTTTGTAAACAGGGCATGCATGTGATTACTACTGCTCATCAAACTTCTACTCTAAAACAAAATAAACTACTCATATGAGGATTACCTCTTGCTCAAGGAAATCGTTTACACTGGATACAAGGTCAAATTATTTGTCCTACTAACCAAACTCACAGTTTACATGAGGATTCTTCCCTGCTCTGACATCTTCACTTAGGACATTGTTCTCTTGAAGCTCTTCACCAAGCACACCACACAACTCTCTGGCCTTTGTCGTGGTTGTCTCACAGGCAAAATGACTAATATTTCTTTTTCTCAGAGCTCTACTCGAACTTCTCACATCCTAGATCTAGTTCACTCTGATCTTTGTGAATTCCCTATTCATTCTCGTACTGGTCATACCTGGATGATAATTTTCATTGATTATTACTCTGGCTTCTCCCAGTTATGTTTTCTCAAGTATAAATCTGATGCTTCTCATGCCTTTCAAGATTGGTTATCTTGGGCTGAGACACAAACCACCTCTTACCTTAAAGCGTTGCATATGGATTGAGAAGGAGAATATGTCAATGCCACTCTTTCAAAACTCCTCTCTTACAAAGGCATTGAACATCAAAAAACTGTTCCACATACACTGCAATAGAATGGAAGGGCAGAACAAATTTAATAGAACTATTCTAGAAAAATCTGAAGCAATGCAACAACATGCTTGCTTACCTCCATTCTTCTGGCAAGATGCTTCAGAATTGGCTTTGCAAATCTATAACAGACAACCACTGTGCCAAATTCATTGAAAAACTCCATATGAACTCTGAAACAAATCTAAACCTAATGTCTCTGACTTCAGAACATTTGGATATCAAGCATATGTGCTTATACCAAAGGAACTACACACCAACAAACTCTCTCCCAAATCAGAAGAGATAATATTTGTTGAATATGATGATGGAACCAAAGGATATAGATTCTGGTCATATCAACATAGACAGATCATGATATCATGAACTGCAACCTTTGATGAATTCTCTTTTCCTAAATGCAATCTTGAAGGAGACAAACGATTCCCTGTTTCTCAACCTTCCTCTCAAGATAATCAGAATCATGATGATGATTCTAGTAATTCAGATTCAGGAGGAGATAGTCATGATATCTCTCAACAATCTGATGAACAAATGAATGAAGAACAATTACCAAAATCACCTCATCAATCAGAACTTGAAGATCAGAATATACCTGCAGAAAAACCACTTGAAGGAACTGATGAAGGTGATAACTCCAAACAAACAAAGGATCAATAGACACTGGACTCTGGAACACCAGAACAATCAAGAGCAAGTCCAGATCCTGAATCCATAGCTGATCCATTCAAATCAACTGGTACAGCAAGAGGGATACAACCAATATATGTGAAAAAACCTTTTAGACATGGCAAAACTACTCCTTATGGTGGATTGGAACTTCAAACAGAAGTAAGGAGATCAGGAAGAATACGGAATTCCATTATTCAAACTGACAATATCTATGGCAAAAGAACTGCTGTAGAAATTAAAAAAAGATATAATCAGCAAAAGAGATTTCATTAGGAAAATCTTAACTCCTATACCCAATCAACCAAAACAATCAAAGGAAAATACTTCAGAACAAGAAACTCCTGAAGAATCAATGCCACATTACAAATTCTCTGAACCTCAAGTATCAGAAGAAAAATCTGATAATAAATCTAAATCATCAGATAAAGAAACAGAGTTAGGATCACCACTCACAGATGTTTCTACAATGTTAATGTCCAGCAGACACTGTACATAGTCATGCTTATGGCTCATGCTGTGACAACAGATAACATACCAACATTTTACAAAGACATACAAGAAATGCCTCCACAAGACCAAGAAGGATGGAAAAATGCATGTCAAGAAGAAATTGATATGATGAAGAAAATAAAAGTTTGGAGATTGGAAAATTGTTCTCAAGACAGGAAATCTATAAAGTATCGATGGGTCTTTGCAAGAAAATCAGATAGCAGAAAGAAAGCCAGACTAGTTGCAAAGGGATTCACACAAATCTTTGATCTAGATTTTGACAAAACATTCTCTCCAGTTGCAAGATTCAAGACAGTTCACCTTGTCTTAGCAATCGCTGCACTCTATAACTGGGAAATCAAAGCTCTAGATGTCAAATCAGCCTTTCTCTATGATTATTTAGATGAAGAACTCTATATGGAATAACTTGAAGGCTTCATGGAAAAAGAATCTGAAAGAAAGTTTGTTGATTACAAAAGGTGATTTACAGTTTAAAACAGGCTGCCTTACAATGGAATAAAGCCTTATGCAAATCCTTACTCAAAAGAAGATACAAGAAATGTTTATCCGATGAAGGAATCTATTTCAAGATCATCCATGATAGTCTCGTCCTCATTATTGTCAATGTCGATGATGCACTCTTCTTCTTCTGAGATAAGCAACTTGTCTTGACAGAAAAATCAATATTCATAAAGATCTGGGACTCTTGAGATCTTGACACTGTTAAGAAATACCTTGGCATGATTATCAAGCAAGACAAACAAAAGAAAACAATTACATTGGATTCATGTATGCTTTTAAAGTTGTCAAATGCTTTGGGTTAGAAAATGCAAAACCCACAAGTGTTCCATTACCAACAGGCTATAATTCTTGAAAAAGTATCAAAAAAGCTTTAGCTTCCTTATGATTCAAATATCAAAGTGTAATAGGATCACTTCTGTACATTATGCTGGAAACAAGACCAGATATTGCCTATTCTGTCATCAGAATGTCACAATATTGTGCAAATCCATCTAAAGATTATTACAATTGAGCATAACAGATTGTCAGATACCTTGGAATAATCAAAGATCTTGGAATCATTTACAGAGGAGCACAAAATTCCGGTTTTCTCAGATATAGTGAGAGTAATTGGGCAGCAAATCCAGATGATTGCAAATCCATCACAGGCAATCTGATCTTTCTAGCAAATGAACCAATTGTTAAACTTATGATTTCACTCTCCTACTTAGCATTAGTGAGTCACACTCTAGCCACATAGTGGTGTGCTACTGTTGTGTAGTATTAGTGTGGCACTTTAGATGTAGTCCGGAGCTCATTGTCTATGTCCCTCAGTTTCTGACAGTGAGCTCCAGGTATGTTTACCTAGCTATTCTACTCGAATACATAGTTTCTGACAGTGAGCTCCAGCTGTTAACACCAATATCCTGGTTAACAAAATGACAAAGTGTTGTTGCAGGATCTTCAACTGAAGCTGAATATATTGCTATGGCTTCTGCTGCTTGCCAAATTTCACAATTCCCAAGGTACCCTTGTATTGTGATAATCAAGGTGCTATCTTCTTGGAAACTCAACCAGCACAGTTAACAGAACTAAATACATTGAAGTTCAATTCCATTACATTAAACAATATATGGAAGAAGAACAAAAAATGGAGTTATTCTATATTTCAACAGATTGACTGGTTGCAGACATCATGACCAAGAATCTAGATCCAACAAAATTTGCAGCAAATGTTATTGCATTGCATCTCATCAAGATCACATGAATAACAATTCACATATCATGATATGGAAGAATCAATCATAAGGAGAAGTGTTGAAATTGTGATCATGTGTTCATGTGATTTTAGCACATGACATGGAACACATGTGACTTGATCACATGGATAGATCACATGATAACAACAGTCTGGACAAAGTCCAGAACTGATCTCTTATCCACTTCTCTGCTTTTTGTACATTCTAGTTACATTACACTTTGTTCTCTTTATGTATCAGTCTTGCTTCTTAGATTTTTCCAATCCTGTGTCTGCATAGCTCTGGTTAAGTTTTCCTTCCATTTCCATTTCCATTCTTTAGCTCTGCTTATTTATATTTTCCATCATGGTCTTTTGTACACTGCCTCTAAACTCTGTATATACAGTGGGATGCAAAACTATTGCAATGTCTAACTCTAATTTGGGGCATGAAACATCCTGCAAATACCTGTGAAAATTCCACTTTGTTTTGGTGATAACAAATAAAGTACAAACTTCTGGTTACAACATTGTCCCCAGGGTCATGTGATTTGATTCACATACTATTAAGATACATCCATTTCAAAACAATAATACCATTGCAATAGTTTTGCATCTTTTCTTACATACATTGAAATCAAGTGTTATGTGGTTATGTTTGGTTATACAAACAAAGATACACATACTAGGATCATGTCTGAGTTTAAAATAGTTCACACATATCTTTATTTCCAACCACAACTATCATGAGATCTATTTCTCCTATTTAAAAATAGATTATTCTTTTTATGCTTGATGCTGGCCAATCT
Source organism: Austroboletus niveus (assembly GCA_038090255.1). Taxonomy (NCBI): domain Eukaryota; kingdom Fungi; phylum Basidiomycota; class Agaricomycetes; order Boletales; family Boletaceae; genus Austroboletus; species Austroboletus niveus. The sequence goes on along the minus strand of JBBPMJ010000600.1, from coordinate 6,587 downwards.
GCCAACTCTATTGCATCTGCTACTGGTCTTCATTTATTTACTATATTCAGAATATGCTCCAAAGAGCATTCTGAGCTTCAAAAAGCTGCTGGAAGTTATCCATCCAAGCTTTTCTCTACCAATATTTATCATGCTATTTATCTCATCTCCTATGGAAAGGCAGAAAATGCTGTTCAGGTGACCAAGGCACTCACCAATATAGTCAATCAGCTTCTATCTACTTTCACAGTGCATAGGCACTCGAAGAAAACAGGGATGAAAGCTGTGGTCAAGTCAAAATGTTCTCTTCTTTCAGCCAAGCATTGTAAGGCTCATTTAGACTTTGCCTATGCTCATAAGGATTGGACTCTGGAAAAAAATAGTATGGTGTGATGAGACCAATATCAATCACCTAGAATTAGATGAACATAAGTGGGTGTGAAAAAAGATGGCTCAGTAATAGGCTAGTGGAAGATATAGTCAAGTTTAAAGGAGGTTCTTTGATGATATGGGGGTGTATGACTTGGCAGGGAGTTGGCTATGCTGCCAAGATTGATGGAAGAATAGATGGAGACCTTTACCTTCAGATTTTGAAAAATAAGCTGTTGAATACTTTGTAGTTTTATGGTCTTGATCCTCCTGACATTATCTTTCAGCAGGACAATGACCCCAAGCACACTTGCAGGTAGGTGAAGGGTTGGTTTTAAGAGCAGGATTTTCAGACCATGATAATCTCCTGACCTGAAACCCATTGAGCATCTTTGGAGTTACTTCAAAAGGAGACTGGCAAATCATGAAACCTCTCCTAAGGGGATTCATAAATTGTGGGAGAGAGTTCAGATTGATTGGAAGAAGATAGCAGTTGAGAAGTGTCAGAAGTTGATAGAGAGCATGCCTAGAAGGATTCAAGCAGTTATCAAGGCAAAAGGAGGATATACCAAGTACTAATATATCCAAGATATTAAAAGGTATAAAACTATTGCAATAATATTGTTGTTTTGAAATGAATGTATCTTAATAGCATGTGAACTGAATCACATGACCTCAGGAACAAAGTTGTAGCCAAGAGCTTGTACTTTATTTTTTTTCACCAATGTAAAGTAAAATTTCCACAAGTGTTTGTGAGGCACTTTGTGTCCTGGATTAGAGTTAGGCATTGCAATAGTTTTGCATCCCACTATATTGTCCTATAGTATTACTCTGTACTTTAGCTAGTTATTAACCTAAATGATCTAAATTCCTTAATTTAAACACCTCTTGCTCCTTCTTAATCCTTGTTCCTCTGAAATCTGGGACCACTTAATGATCTGACAAGGATGTAGCACTCTGCTCTGAGTTACTGAAGCTGAAGTTCCATCCAGTCCCCCTTTTGTCAAGTCAACTCTGAAACTCTCAGAGCTGTAATGTTCAATCTCTCAGAGTGTTCTCAAAGGCAATACTAAGTCCTATAGAGATTCAAGGGATTGCTGCTGAGACTCCAGATTCAGGCAGGAAGAGACTAGACATCACATATAATTGCACAGATCTAGCTGGGGAAACACAATATAACTACAGAGTATTTATACTGTTCTAAGCTACAGTACCTTGAAATGGAAAATGGTAACTGAGAATACATGATATCAACTGGGTCTTGTGGTGCCAATAGTAATAGGGATTAAACTAGATTTCCATAAAGAGAAGAGATTAGGAGAGCAGAGGTCCATGACAAATAAGGAACTGCAAATATATGAGCTCAGTTTAAATATGAAGAAAAAATGAAATCACATGATTCATCAAGAATTGGAATAAACATGTATTCTGAAGGAATAAAGTCTTTGAAAAATAAAATTCAATAACACTCCCAAGGGAGTTCCATGCTTGGATTGTTAAATAAAGACAAGAAGATGTTATGATTGCTCTTTTCACTATTTAAAACTTGCTCATGGCAGGAGTCAAACTCCTGACCTTCTATATAAGGAAAACCCCTATTGGCACAAGGCCATTAAGACTTAGATGTTTTTCAGCATAACTTATCACATGACTGCTTACATCAGCAGTGTAGACCACAAGTCATATGATTGTCACATGCTCAAGGGCCAGATCCTTATCTCTTATCAATGATGTCATATGATGTCATACCTCATGCACACCATGTTCATCACATGAGGCATGCCTTTTTACTTTTTTCTTTCATGGACACACTTCTTTATGACTCATGTCTTCTTATCAGCCAATCATGTATTTTTTCCATATCATGATATGATGTCTTTTTATGATATTTACCACAACATGTACACACAGTAGAATAGTATATAAACCCCAGGGCTTTGAGGCTGAAGTTCCCAGCTTTGAAGTCTTGGAGATTTCCTCAAAATCAAGCTTCTTCTCTCTAAGAACCAAAGTGGTTATATCATCTACTTTTTTTCTCTCTTTATTTGAGTTGTTTCATTACTTCAAGGCTATCTTAGCACTATCAAAGGACTCTGCTGCAAGAAGACTTTTCTAGCTGTTACAAGGACCCTAGTCACCTTATCAAGTGAGCATGACAAGCCAGTACTTGTAGTCAAGCCTTGTGGGGCATGCTTTGGAGAAGAGGACTAACTGAGTCTAGTGTTCCTTCCTCCATTTGCAGGTTCAGTTGCAGGCTGGGTTGAATACCTAGTTTTAATTGAGAAAGACAGATGGGCAAGCACATTGTCTGAGCCAGAAAGAGAACTCACTCCCTTCTCAGACTTCTCATATGATCTCAACAATGTCCTCTGGAGGGTGGCCTTTGAAAGTGAAGTCAAGGAGATAATCAGGGAGGCTATTAGTGAGGATAGTGCAAGGAAAGAAGTTGATGTGCAGATGAAGCCTATTCAGATAAAGAAATTGAGGAAGTTTGCATATCTCATCTTCAAGGAACCACATCACCTTAGAACTTGGAAAAATGCATGAGGATAACCCTGAGAAGCAGTGGTTAAACTGAGCCATTCAGAGGGAATCACTACACATGCACTCCTACCTACATATATACAAAGACAAAGCTTCAAGGAGTTGTCAGAGGCCTTTCAAAGACATTCCCTTATACACATATCAAGTACTACTAGCTTGTACTTCAAAATTTCGAATACAATCAGTGGCAGCATGCCCTGATAAATTCTTGGTTAAACAGACTTGAAAAAGACTCTCAGAGAGTAGATGCTCTTGCTGAGAAACTTGAGAAAAGAAGAAAGATCAAAGAGTTGAAATCACTTCTCTTTGACTCTATCAACAATGTTCAATCTTTGAAACAACTCAAATAAAAAGAAGCAAAGAGTAGAGTTGATGACCACTTGGGCCCTTAGAGAGAAGAATCTTGATTGTGAGGAAATCTCCAAGACTTCAAAGTTGGAAACTTCAGCCTCAAAGCCCTGGGATTTATATACTATTCTACTGTGTGTACATGTTTGTGTAAATACCATAAAAAGACATCATATCATGATAAGAAGAAAATACATGATTGGTTGATAAAGATGCATGAGTCATAAAGAAGTGTATTCATGAGAGAAAGAAGTAAAAAAGCATGTCTTATGTAATGGGCATGGTGTGACATCATAGATAAGAGGTAAGGGTCTAGCCCTTTGATCATGTGACAAGTCATGTGACTTGTGATCTAAACTGCTGACATAAGCAGTCACATGATAAGTTATGTTGGAAAATGTCTAAGTTTCAATAATCTTGTATAACAATCTTCTTGATGCAAATGGCAAGTACAGTTGGTAACTGATGGTCAACATCATCAGAAGCATGAAGGAAGAAATAAACTGGCTAAGGACTCAGAATGGCCTCCTTACTCATGTGGCTCAGAAAGCTGACTGAAAAGCAGAAGCAGCTGTTAACATGGTTAGAAGGGTTGTTCAGATTCAATACCAACAAGAGAAGCACTGGAGTTCATGGGGGACTTCAAGGTGGAAATATTCATAGATCCTGGAACCTATGATGATTCTAAGGCCAAATTTGAAGAATGGTGGATGAAGATGAAGGCTTGGCTTGATGCCACATCAAGATACTTCTGCCTCATGGACAGCATGGGCTGCATAGATGTCCAAGCTGCCAAGAACAGAGTTTACACAGTGCTCTCCTGTTTAAGGCACATAAAAGGAAGCTACTATGCCAAAATGGAGCTTGACAAGCTTACAAATGGAGAGTCTGAGTTAATGGACTGGACATATCTCTGTAAAGAGATAGAAGGGTTATTTCAACCCATCCTAAAGAAGGAATGGGCAATTAATGTCCTTGAAAAATACAAACAAGGAAATCAGGACATTTACACATATCTGGCTAAATTCTGCACACTCACTTTGCAAGCAGAGTGTGCAGATTTATATGCTATACACTTGTTGGAGACAGGATGCTCCAATGAGATTAAAAGACACATGTTCCAGCTTGGAAAGAGGGGTGGAACATATGTACAATGCTGAAATGATAAAGGCAATCCAGGAGATTGGTATCAATATTGAGGCATGTACAGTTGCTCAAAAAAGAAATGCATAGCATTAGGCAGTCACCTTATTGACCTGCATCTCCTGTCCTCGTGTGAGATACATTATGATTGCAGGCTCAATTGAGAGCCTATATAGTGTAGTTATGGATTACAGACACAGAAAGCACTCAAATTAAGATCCTTGAGCTCAGTGTAGTGATTTCCATCAACACTGCTGTGCATTTCTTTTTTGAATACTTGTTCTGGGGATTAGAGTGCACACTTACACATATATTCGAGAGATATCAGAAAAGTACTATCTAATATTTAGTGTGACTTCCTTTGGCTTCAAGAAGAGCCTGTATCCAATGTGGCATACTCTCAAATAAATTTGTAATGTAGTCCTGATCAATGTTACCCCATTCCTCCACTAAAGCCTTCCATAACTTCTCAATGTTCCATGGCAGCAGAGTGCAAATGTGCACATGATGATCCAAATGGTCCCAGACATGCTCGATAATGTTCATGTCAGGACTATTTGGTGGCCAATCAAGTATATCAATCTTGTTCTTGTGGAACCACTCTGTAGCACGCTTCGACGTGTGCTTTGGATCATTGTCCTGCTGAAAATAAATATTCTTCTTTTTGATTTCCAGGTTCCCAAGGGTCCCAAGGAAGTCATCATTAAGGATCTGGACATATAGCTCAGCGTCCATGTTGCCCTCAATGCGAACAATATGACCTGGCCCATCAGCTGTCAGGCATTCCCATACCATGACACATCCTCCACCATGCTTCATCACCTTCTTCGTAAACTTCTCATCAAAAGCCTGCCCTGGTGCCCTCCAACAGTACTGATGCCCATTCAAATCAAATAGATTGAATTTTGACTCGTCTGAGAATATAACAGCATGCCAGTCCTGGACAGTCCAGTGCACATGAGCTTTCACCCATGCCAGACGTTTTTCCTGGTGCGTGTCAGACAGGTAGGGTTTTTTGCGACGTACATAGGCTTGTAAGCCACACTGTCGAAGTCGAGTACAGATGGTTTCAGCATTGATGTTGGGGAAATGGACCTGCTGAAACTCCAAAACATCATGAGCCTTGCCAGTGGCAAGAGTGTGGACAGCAAAACAAGTGTCAAGCTTTGTGAAGAGGCATGGTCTGCCAGTCTTCTTGTTGAGAATATAGTAGTCCTTTGATTTAGCATAGCACTTGAAGATGCACTGGACTGTAGTGCGATGGAGACCAAACTTCTGAGCAATGGTTGTGTTTGTCATCCCAGCAGCTTTGTCTCGGCATATATGAGCCTTCTTGGTTGGGCTGGTGTAGATAGTCATGGAGGAGAGGTAGCAGTGAGGGTGGGAAGTAAATTGCAGTCACTTGAATAGAATGGGGCGGCTGCATCGTGTTTGGATGGCGGTCTTTTGTAGAGCTCAGCACCATCCAAATATGTAATGCATGCACCACTTCACATTGCTTGCCTCGCAACTTTGTAAATAATCAAAATGTAATACTTTCACCACATCTAGCACGTACTCTACACCTAAGGGCATGTCCCTACATCATTTGGAATGCCATTGATGCATTGATGCATGAGGGAGAGCCGGTACAGCTGTTATATCCCTAATTCTAGCCAACTCTGACCCTCCGATCCTCAACTCCTGTTCTCTGCTTTTCTGTTTATCCGGTACTCCAGTACTCCACTTTTTTGTACATTCTAGTTACATTACTCTTTGTTCTCCTTTTGTACTAGTCTCATCTCTTAGATTTCTCCGATCCTGTGTTCACACAGCTCCGTTTATGTTTCCTTTCCGTCTCCATTTCCCCGGCTCCACTTACTTATGTTTCCCATCATTGCCTTTGTACACTGCCTCCGACCTCCATATATATAGTCCTGTCATGTCACCTGTACTTTAGCTAGTTATTGACTTAGACAACTTAGACAATCCAGACATCTGACTTCCCTGTTTTCCTTTGCTCCTTTTCATTCTCTGCTCCTCTGAAATCTGGGACCACCAACAATTCAACAAGGGCACAGCACTCTACTCTGAGTCGCTGAAGCCAAAGTCCCACTAGTTCCCCTTTTACCAGAACAACTCCGGAATTTCTCAGACCTCCTTCGGAGTTCATCCACCAAGTCCAGCCCGGTTTTAACAACAGTAAAAAAAATAGGAGTGTGCAT
>JBBPMJ010000599.1:0-19614 GCA_038090255.1 Austroboletus niveus | reverse complement strand
AAATTAGGGAAGATGTGATTCCCATAATTCACTGTCGTCGTCTGCACCGAAACTTTGAGACTATGCGACGTGCGAGACAATTGCGCTTACCTTGGATTTTAAATTGGTGCTGACCACAATGAGCGTTGGTCGGGTTGTGATTCAGTGAGGCTCTGGGATTGCGAAAAGGCAATCATATTTTGATTTTGGAAACGATCTGTCAATCTCATGTCACGAGCGCACCTCGGATATGGGAAAAAAGGGATGTGCCTTTCGTAGCTATTATAGAGATTTCAACACAGCCCCTGAGCCAGGTACTTCCTTGATGAAGCAGTCGCCCTAGCTTATCCCGGGATCTTGCCAAGTGTATGTAAAGAGAAAACCTAGGTTTAGGTTAGTCGTTAGTCATCAACAATGTGGCTTAGTCAGAGTGTACCCACCACTTTACAGTGACGATCAACTCGAACTCGGACAATGTTACGCTCGCTCCTCCAAGTTTCTGCAAGTATCGCTAATTCGTCAACATATACCATTCTAACTTCTGTTCATGCAGTCCTTGCCCACCCGTAATGCAGTTTCCCACAGTCTAAAGAATTCGACTGTATTTCGCCGACTTCTTTCACAAGAAGTCCGTACGAAAATTCAAGCTGCCGTCAAGGAGTCTCCCGTTGTAGTTTTTATGAAGGGAAACCGTCAAGTACCGCAATGCGGCTTTTCGCGTGCAGCCATCCAAGTCTTGCAAATTCAAGGCGTTCCTGATGAGAAGCTCAGGACTTATGACGTTTTGGAGGACTCGGAACTCAGGAGCAGTATTAAGGAGTTCTCGTGAGTCATGTTCTCATTGAATACGTCAAGTTGTTGTCTTGATCTACATCTCTGTCCCAGGGATTGGCCAACTATCCCGCAGATATTCGTGAATGGTGACTTCGTTGGTGGTTGTGATATCCTTCTTGGAAGTGTGTCTTCTCGACTGCATTGATTTGAAACGTCGATCGAGCTGATATCTCCGTAGTGCACCAGTCTGGGGAGCTGGAGTCGTTACTCATGAAACATGATATCATCCCGAAAATTCCCGCCGAATCTTCGGAGTCGTCCTCGTGACACTTGCCTTAGCTGCAGCGTCCATTTTAAGTCGTCACACAGTAGATCGTGGACCCACGTTGGACGTAGACGAAGGCTAGCTATTCAGCTACACCGTGACACAATATGGTGTTGCGCTATATAGACTGCTGAATTTCATAGTGATATCTGATTTATCTCTGATGAGCGCCAATCTGTCATGTAGGCATCATGTGGTAGGCTCCAGTGGAGATGGAGAGTGAGACATTTTTGTTCATGACAGCCAATCGGCTTTCGGGTAATTGCATCCGGTATCAAAAATAGAGCTGTGGATACGCAACGGCACCCGCACTGTTAAGGGCATCCCTGCCGGAGCCTGACTCGGCTCTGCTTCGAGCAGCCTCTCTCTGGCACGTACTGTTGCGCTCGCAGCCCAAACTGACCAAGAAATGCAGAGCAAGCGTGCTGATTCCGGAGTTCAGTCACCTTCAACAGATGAACTTATTGGCTATCACGAGAACCACGAAGACGACCCACTGATTCCCGCGAATCCTGACACTGCAGAGAAGAGACTACTTCGCAAGCTCGATCGAAGAATTTTACCCATAACATGTGTTCTATACCTCTTTGCCTGTGAGTTTTCTGAACATCATCCTCCGGTGCCGAACGGCATGGTGTCTAACATCTCACGTCTCGAGATCTCGATCGATCCAACCTAGGGAATGCACGCCTTCAAGGCTTGCCTGAAGACGTGCTTGGAGGAGACCCTACAGGAGTGCTCTTTGATTGGCTGGTTGCCATCTTTTTTATACCTTACGTCAGTTTCCTGCTACCCCATCGCCGTTATTCGTTTGCTCACACCTCGGCGGTTTAGGTTTTGTGCCAAGTACCATGGACTGTATTATCCAAGTATTATAATCCTCGGTCATGGATCGGTTGCTCAGCCATTTTATGGGGAATGTGCTCCACGTTGATGGTGAGTACGTAGTTACCCGTTCGTGGTTCTCGCTGACTTTCTACTGGTAGGCGATCGCGAGCGACTTTGACGATTTGCTCATCGCACGATTGGGTCTCGGCATCTTCGAAGCAGCATTTGGACCTTCGGTTGTATTATATTTCTGTATGACTGCCATAGCTACGTATCAAAGGTACTACGCTGATATCGTTTCCCATTCAAGCATTCTACTATACCAAAGCCGAATACGGCACACGAATCGCTTCTTGGTTTGGATTTGCCGCTGTTGCTGGTGCATTTGGTGGCCTGCTTGCTTATGGCATCCAGCACGTGAAGATATCCATTGCGAACTGGAGATTGTTGTTCCTCATTGAGGTAGGCCCTAGGCGCGGCGTCTATTAGCGTTCGATCACTCACAATTTGATCGCAGGGCATTCCAACAGTGCTGATGGGAGTGCTTTGCTTGTTTTTCTTACCGGGGAGACCTGAGTCGACTGAATTTTTGACACATGCGGAGCGAAAGTTGGCTGTGGAGCGCATGAACAGGGGCACGGGTGGTGACATTGGCGCTGTGGTCAACAGAAGTACAAATTTCGGTTCTCCCAGACCATCTCTGTTTGACATGTGAATTCTAGAGCACGTCGTGGATGCATTCCTAGACTGGAGGGCAAGTTTCGTTCTATTGTGTGGTCGACGTCCTTTGATCCCGGTTCCAGATTTACGTTGCTGGAATCATGTATTTCGGACTCAATTGCGCTCTTGGTTCTTTGTCGGCTTTCTTACCCACTATCATCGAAACGATGGGTCATTGTAAGTCGTCTTTGGCATATCTTGGAGTGATATGGACAATGACCATTACACCCTTTCCAGCGCCTGCACTATCGCAGCTCATGACTGTTCCTCCTTATGCGGTCGCAGGCCTGATCTTGATCATCGCGTCGTATACTTCGGACAGAATTCAGAGTCGGGGGCTCTTGGTCGTTGCTGGATGTACCTTGGCAGGAATCGGTTACATGTCCGTTTCCTCGTTATCCGGTCCACGCGTCTCTCACCTCCCAGAAAACTAGGATCCTGTTGGTTGTCTCGCATGTGCGCATTCATGTCCGATACCTCGCCACGTTTTGCATCGCCACAGGCACATATGCTAGTCTAGGACTCATCCTTGCGTGGTGTAAGTTCATTGTATTCCTATGATGATTCACGATTCAATTGAGCTTTTCTCTAGTTACGCACAACCTAGGATCAGAGACGAAGCGGGCGGCCGGCATGCCGCTATTCGGTGGGATTGGCCAAATGGGGAGTATTTTGGGGTCGCACTTGTACCCCCTTGCAGAGGGACCAGCCTATTTGTGCGTGGAGGATAACATCTCAGATCTATCACACATTAATTGACTGACGATATTATTGGTGAAATACTTGCATCGAAAATAGACGTGGCTTTGGAGGTGAGAAACCATTGCAGTCTATGGAGAAGCTGAGAATACTGATGCGATCGCCCCTTTGATCAGTGTCTGGAACCCTCATGTTCTTGGCTGCGCTCTCGGCCTTGATGCTCAGTGTACGTCGTCACAGCCCCTTGTTCTTTGGTGTTTAGTATGAGACAGATATCTTTTTTTTTCTGACCAATTCAGATCTCGTACCGGTGGGAGAACGCGCGTCGAAACGCTGCGTTTGGTGAACCTGATCCTGATGCGCCAGTGGACACGTCCGAGTTGGCTGACAAGGTACGTCTCTTCCGTGTACCATCCTTTGATCGAGGACTCCATCTACGGTTGGATTTAGGCACCAGGATTCCGATACCTACCATAGAGGTTTGAAGGACAATTTGGAAATTCTAAGAATCGATCAATTCGTCGCTAATTGTTTGAGGTTGCCTCTCCTATTACTCACCTTTCCATTCAAGAATCTCAAATACCGTACGACATCACGACGTGATCACGTACTTAGTGGGTCGCATTAATGTAACCACGTCGAATTAACGAATACCAAGAATGAATGTTTGAATCTGACCATCATGAAATCTCCCTTTTCCAGATTGGTTGGGTCTGTATGCGAGAGAGTCATCCAATTCAAGAATCTTGTCGTGAGGGGCGGAACGTCGATGAATCAATCCGAGGGTCGAGCGTACACGTTTCGTGATACGAATTACAGGGCGGCGGTGAGACTACCCAGCAACTCGCGGAGCCGAACTAGCAGGTCCGACAAGCTTCGGAGTTTGGACAGTACTTCCTTATTCCTCTTGACTCGACCTAAGACCTTCTTTCCCTCACGCAGGTCCGATAATCGGTCGACTTGCCTCCGCTCAGAGCGGCGATTATGACGAATACTATGGAAAATGTCCATCGCCGTTCGATTCTTTTAAGGAAGGCTCAAGTTCTCATGGGATAACGTTGGTCTCACATTGCCACCCCTTCCCCACCATGTCTGATTAGATGACAATAGCCGTGTTAGCATTCGGATGTGCCGTGGCTCTACGTATCGGACAGCACGTTTTCTGGAGTCGAACTTCTCACTCATTGCCTGGTCCTCCCAAGATACCATAGGTCGGTAATATCATCGGAGTCGACACAGGTGCCCCGTGGAAAACATACGCCAAGTGGGCAAAGACGTACGGTAGGTCACGATGTATCCAATTCCTTGTTACTAGCTCAAACCACCGGTGCTCATAGGGGACATCATTAATTCAGTAAAGGTTAAAAAGGATCTACTCGAGCATCGCTCAGATAGCTATTCTGACCAATCTTACCTTGTGACGAATTGTCTCCTTTTCTGACCAACCGCCACTTTAAATCTATTGCTACAGGTCTGGACTAGGATTCAATATTTTTGATGCTCTATGGCGACCGATGGCACAGGCGATTTTTCCATCAGACATCTCGATTTGACGCGGTACCTAGGTTTTTGCCCCTTCTACATCGCAAGGCGTATGGCTTTCTCCAGCGGTTGATCAACTCCCCATTCCCAGAAGGTCTGATTCTGTCATTGTCACCGTCTGAATGACTACGCATTCGAATAGGTGTACAAAGTAGGATGTGGTACATCACCGAATCACAAAATTTATCTTCTCATCCAGATACACGGCCCGAATAATACATATAACTACAATCCAGTGTCCTCAAAGGACGACCTCATAGAAGGTATAGCAAATTTATTAGACGTAATTTTACCGTCTTTGCGCCCAGAAATCGCTGTCGTGGTTGACACCTTTCCGTTTTGTGAGTCAATTATGCTCCTCTTCTCATGTGTGGTCGTAAGATTAAAATTTCTAGTGTTTCGTCTTCCATACTAAGAACACGGAAAACTACGAAGTATTGATAAATAATCCCCCTCCTTATCGCCGTTGGCAGGTTGCAGTCCCACCGCCGTCTCATCATCGTCATTGTCGGACGTGGGCGCGTTCAGGTTGTTGCCTTTGCTAGAGCCCTCGTCGTGGTCAATGACTCGAGGCAGGTGGAACTTGCGTACACCTACATCTATGTCGAGCTGGTGCACGCCCGGACACATCGTCGTTGGCCTATGGTGTTAAGCGCCTTAGCATGTGTGTCTTGCCGTCCAAATTGAGCTGGCGTGCACGCCTGGACATCGTTGTCATGCGTCATCGTGGGTGGTCAAGCCGGTGGATGCACCCGTGCACTGTCGCGCAACATTGGCCACAAAAATCACCTTGTGTACATCTACTTCGACAGGTCATATCCTCTGCTTGAACCTGCCTTTGGTTTCAAGGTATTCAAATATACCAGACATGTGACGTTCCTATGGGTGTTCGGCTCAAGAACAGGTTAAGGCGTATCTGCTCTGCAACCGCGACGGACCGTGAGACGTAGTTTTGCGGGCCTCGCCAAGAGCGCGAATATTGGTGTCGAAACGGTGCGTGTTCGATCATCTCACCTTGCATGTTCTCAGATAATCAAACTTCACAGCGTCCATCTTGATTATTCTCGTCTGGGCAATGGTGCATTATCCAAAAGTCCAAGAATGTGCTCAGAAAGAAATTGACGAAAACAGCCTGACCTCACTGGTCCTTACATTGAGCCGTTCGGCGGAGAGTGCCCTTCTTCCGCTGCGTCTGCCACGAATTTGGTATGTTGTGGCAAGGGTCATGTCATCATGGGAAAGTCGGTACTACCGTAAGAAGAATATGTAGAATACTATTCCATGTTAAACTTTTAGCTGCACCTTGATTGATACGTGCGCCGCCGGGGCGTTCTTTTTTTTTTTATAAAAAAAGTCTATTGTCTTAGAGGAGCTTAATCAACATGTGGAAGTTAGCTCTAGGCTGAAGAGCGGTTGGCGCTGTGTATGTAAAGAAATATATGAGTGCCCTTAGACTCATCTTCTCTTTTGGGCTATTTTTCTATCGGAATTGGTTATCTTGCACCTTTGTTTCGCATGTCTCCACCCGACCAGTACGACGCATGCACGACCTTTTTCAGATTAGTTCACCTGACCGGAGCCTTATAGCCACCGCCAAGCAATAACTCACCGATTTTAGATTCTAAATATACGGGCTTTAAACACCGCGTAGGCTGTGGGGGCCGTCTAGTGAGGTACTTTTACCTGCGCGCCCTCACTGCTCGCAGCCTTTTAGCAAGGCGACTGTTTAGAACGTAAGCACCAAATTGGACGCGAACCATGCATTAGTCTCGTGGCAAGCCTTAATCTTTCAAAGTTCCGCACGGGCTTTGATATTAAGCTTTAGAACTTGTCATACCCGGCGAATCTATTTCGAGCAAGACCGCCGGGCAATTGGGTCGAGTATAAAAGGAGAAGCCGAAGTCGCCCACCGAAAAACAGAAGCGCGGAGGTAGTAGGAACTCGGGAACTTCGGGCGGAATCATTTCCTGGAAGCCGCAAACAAATGGGACTAGCGCGTTGAAATTGCCCGAACTTGTTCAGCTAAGGTTGCGGTCCTTGCGGCTCATGGCATGGATAGCTTCCACCGACAGGAAACACCGAGCGAGATTTTATGATTTGGACGTTGGCGTCCAGTATGCTTCGTGTGTAGCACAATTCAACCAGGCTCACTGGGGCCATCGAACATCTATTAATCGACCAGATTGTGTAGTAGCTGTTTACAGCCCCTTTGAGGGGTAGTGGAAGAAGAAAAACATGCGGAAGTAGTGTTGAGACGTTTGGGTGGCCATTCTTCCTATCCAATGTCATTTGTAATTAGCATCACACCGAGCACACTGCGCAAGAATCGAAGACATCACGGGAACTAATGCGGACCATATTAGTTACTCCCCTCAAAAACGCGGCACTAGTTTCACTTGCAATGTCGCCAAACCCAAGAGGACCCACAGGTTGAATAATCAACTGTAGGGGCATTCAAGGGATCAAGAAATACCTCTGCGCAGGACGAATGGCTTTGGTCGGCACGTTGAGCTCATTGCTTCCTTTGCCATCGTGCATTGTCGATGTGCTTCTTTGGACAGAAAAACCTCGCCGAGTTGTGGTCTTTGCTCGACTTAATTCTTCCGGACATTTGAATAGTATGCCGTTCATGAGAAAAGAAGTTCGAGAATCTTGCGTACAGTTGCAGGAGAGAATGCAAGAAAATTCTATGACTATTTTGGACCTTGGTTTCTAAGCCAAGGCACCTAAGCGAATAAGCGAACTCGGACAGTATGCGGAACAAAGGGGAGAGTAAGTGGTGCAAGGCGAAATTCTGCGACGTATGACAGATATGATAGATGTGAAACGATTACTTCACATGCCCTAAGCCCTATGTCTAGATTATGAGTATGGACGAGAAATGTGTCGTAGTACATACTTATGGGGCAAAGTTGTTATCGAACTACGGCGTCGACGCGGTGTGTCCACCTTGTGTCCCACGTCGAACCTGATCAGTGGCACTACTAGATATAGCTGTAAGTATCGACTTTACTTAAAATTACACGTGTTAAATAACATATTCGGCACTATACAACGGAGCTAGACGTAGAAATTAAGGTTAAGGTCCACCAAAAAAAATACGCCGAAGAATCCGTCGGACGACGCATGCCATCGTCGCATGTATGCTTCCGTATGGCCCCACCGGCGGAAGATAAACGGGGGTAAAAAAAAAAGATAAGTAGATTTTCATTCCAAAATATGTCGTACAATAGCGCGCACTTGATAAATGCTAGATCCACCTCATAGAGTCACTGCGGTAGGGCATGGGTGCCCTTTATTTAGATTTGCATTGCTCCACGTGGAATGCAGGTTATGCACCCTAATGGGTTTAAAAAAAGATGGAAGAACCAGCCCGACTGGCACGAGTGACTACTAACTGCCAGCTAGATCGTAATTTATGCTAAGGTGAAGCTTTAAATCCAAACTGTCGATTGGTAAAGCCGTCAGGTATGGTAGCAGAAGAGGCGGACGTATTACTCGCCTCAGGTTCAGCATCGCCTGTGAAAATTTAAATACGTCAGACATATATAAGAGCGACCCTGAGGGATCCAGCCCTGGATCAGCAAGAAAGAAATGGCATTCGACACCCTTGCACTAACCGCCACAGTAAGGATACCTTCATGGCACCCGACTCCACTGACCCTCTTTTCAGACCCAAGGCATACGCACTTGTATCCGATCACTCCTCGAGCAAGTGGATGTCGATTACAAGGTCATCTCGTTCGACGAGGACCTATATCAGAAATGCATTGACGTTGGTATGCGACGAGGCTACATGATGGATCACCAGTTTCTGCAGACGTACTTGCGGACGGGGGTGCTCTATTCAGGAACTACCTGCTCTCATGATCCAGCGCAGATAATATGGGTTGCATTCTTCACAGCTTGTGGGATCTTTGTCGACGACATATTCAACCAGTTTCCGTCATTAATTCCCGACATGCATCTCTTCCATCGCAGACTCGTGAACAGGGAACCACAGGGGCACGCTTACCTGGACACGTTCGCAGACATTCTGCGTTCGTCCTCTGACGTATTTCAGCCTATCTCGTGCCACATGATAATCGCATCAACCTTAAGCTTTGTCGGTGC
The DNA here is from genome assembly GCA_038090255.1 of Austroboletus niveus. NCBI lineage: Eukaryota > Fungi > Basidiomycota > Agaricomycetes > Boletales > Boletaceae > Austroboletus > Austroboletus niveus. The sequence goes on along the minus strand of JBBPMJ010000599.1, from coordinate 10,634 downwards.
CTCTTTAATCGAGTATGAAACGAAATCGAAGGTATGCGATTCGTTTCTGGATTCGTCATTAATGCTCCGTCACTGACAACGATAGTAGATCTCAGAAGCTGCACGAGAGTATCCCACATACCGGAGAACCTCGAGTGGTGTCTCAGAAGCTTTCGCATACATGGCATTTCCACAAAATATTCCACTGGATGACTACGTTCAGGCAATTCCTACGGTGATACTGTATATCAACGACGTCAAGTGCGTATCTGATCGTACCTGATTGATGCATTGTTCATTAATATTTCAGTGACGTACTGTCCTTTTACAAGGAAGAGCAAGAAGGTGATCAGACCAACCGCGTCTGTATTACAACCAAAGATTCCCAAAAATCGAAGCTGGAAGCACTGGAAGAAATCATGGGGAACGTGGTTGAGTTGTGTCAGAGGATTGAAAAGATATTGGAAGACTCTCCGGAAGCTTCTGACGCGTTCAAGCATTTCAAGGCTACATACATACATTTCCACATCACTGCAGTGAGATACAGACTTAAGGAGCTAAACTTAGAGGCAGCGCTTTAGTATCACTTGAACCTTGTATGGTTTTTGTTACGTACTTTCAACGTATCCTTCATCTGCTACTCTCCCTCAAATAAGTATGCCTTCGGTTGCCAAACGGGTGATCAGCTCGTCGGAAACAAGATGCGTTTTACTTTGGTTATATTGTGGTTCTAGCTGTGTTACCTTAGGAGATCTGCACGATCGTTGCGTTGACATTCTCGTGTTAAACAGACCGTCTAAATCTGTGATGATCAGGGGCTACAGGTCTTCGCCGTCTTCGTTCGATTGGCCGTTGTCTTCCCTGTCTGGGTCGGGATTCTGTTTGAGGAACTAAGTTGTCAGTATATGACAAGGATTGCAAAACAAGTTGGATGGGCTATTAGATCACCGGGTCCACTCAAAGGGGCGAGAACCGCAGGGTGGAGTGGAGACCGGATGCGCACGGGGAGGCTAACACTGCGGGCGATATGCTAGCGGGAAAATGACTCATCAACGAAAACACGCTGCATGTATGCGTGGTACACAAACCCAGAGGGCACGAGTGCTTGAGTGTGATATAATTTAGAAGTAAGGCAGTAACCGGAGTTTAAACGTCTTTTGAAATCCGCGGCAACTCGGCACGTACTTACTGCCAGTGAAATTAATTCATGCCCAGACTTGTGAAGCAATGCCGAGTCGGTGCTCTAAATAGCCCATATGTTAGACGACGGGCGTTGACGTGGCTACATACGGACTCAAGGAAAGATGAAATGTTGTTACAACTAAATTGATATTCCGAATTTGTATGACCATCCCACCACCACCATCGGCATCGTCAATTGCCCACCGTGAATCTATCGCCCATCTTCTCACACCTCTACGTCGCATCCGCCCTACCGTTCCATATTACAAACTTGCCGCGCACCGCATACCAACCTTATGGACGCTCTACAGAGGTCTCCAGAGGCATGCAGAGCGCGAAAACGTGAGACGAGTGTACCATACTTTTCCTGCACACGAGCTGACACGGGATCTCAGCTGAAATGGCGAATACGCACCATCTTTGAAGCGAAAAGACATACGATTCAGGCGCATGTTGCGAAAGCACAGCTCGAGCGGGCCTATCAGGTTTGCATTGCGTTTGCATGCTCGGCGACATGACTTATGACTCTTTCGCAGTGGCTCGACGTGTTCATGCGCGCAAAACAGGGTGATACGCATCTCCAGGCTGTTCTCGACAGATACGATCGTATGATCGCCAACAAGCGCGAGAGGAGGCAGTTTGGTCGGCTTGTGAGGGAGGCCTTGGTGCGTTCGCTTTTTTTCTTACGCTATCGACTGCTGAATATCAACATTCAACTGGCACCATTCTAACATGTTCTATGTAGGATGAACAGGTACGCATACGCACTCGTACCATCTTCAAGGGCTCTTTCATCCGCCCAACGTTTCAAAACAAGCTTCTCCCGCGGCTGGTCCCTCAACCACTTGGCATCTCATGTATGATCCATAAACGGCGTCTCGACAGGGAGCGCCGGTATGAACACTCCGCACAGCTAATGGAATGGAGCAAGGATCTTCAGATGGAGAGCGCGTTTGAGAGGCATCTACGTCGCTGCGGAGAGCAGTTCGAACCCGCGTTCAGTGATGACCCGGATGCGTGGTGTACGTATTCCGACGTGAGCTTTCAAATTTTTGCTCACACGAGGCGATGCAGTACAACCGTTGCAAGGCAAGTTGCGAATCATGCAAAAGGCGAACAACAGGGACTTTGAACGTTTGTATTCGGACTACTCGTCATCGCTCCTCCTTCGTGGTTTGCGCGCACGTCGACAAAAAATTGGTTACAAAACGCGCTTATATGCGCGCGAGCGGGCGGGGGAAGTGTTTCCAACTACACTTGCGCGCATGCGTCAAGGCCCGCCTGCACATGTACTCGCCAAGATGGCGCCCGAGGAGCGGCAGGCGGACAAGATTGTGAGGGGACCGGGCGAAGCGGGTTATACGGCGGCGGTAAAGATGAGTACGGGTAGGACACTGAAAGATGGCAAGTCGTGGAAGATGGAAGATGTGACAGACGAGTCAGAGAGACTCGAGAGAATGGAGGAAGAGATAAGGGAGGAAAATCGGCAACGGCGGTCAGCGAGCGTGATCAAGTGAAAAAGTGTCTGAAGAGGTGTGTGCCTCACATTGATACGGGGTTTGATCCCCAGTGCATTTATTTCGTTACATGCCCAAGGCCTCTCCGCTGTGGCGATAAGTATACTGTAAATGTTAATCATCTAGTTTTGGTGACCTCCGTTTTTGCGGTGACGTATAATCGTGGTTTCATGGCTTCATCCAGATAGGATTCCAACTATCGAAGGCCTACCAACAAAGCCCGACATGGATCTAGGTATCTCAAACACTGGCGATCTCGAGGACGTCCTTGGGCCGGTTACTCAAAATCTCTGATTAATGACTGGGGTTGCAAAGTATGTTCGCGGTATTAATATCGGTTGACAAGACTTGCGATATTGTGTTTCTAATACATTTTTGCGGCCCCCTTCCAACCGATGGTCGCAGCACGAAAATCATCAAGATCGACGGGAACGAAGTAGTTCCGGGGGAAGCTGACTCGATTGTTGGTCAACGCTATTCCTTGGTCGTCACAACAAACTAGCTCGTTGGAATCTGAAACCGTGGGACCCGTCAGTACATGGGATCCCGTATGCGATAAAGGAAGCTGTACCCACTCATCGATCCGGGCGCTTCTTAGATTCCTGAGATCGGGCGGGCAGTCACTTCATAGATGTACCCCGCGCATGCTTCCTAGTGGAGTAGCGTAAAGTATGTATGGTGTCAGGATGCAAGGCGAGCATGGGAAATGGTGCCTATCTTTACATGCTGCCCCACATATGATTGGCCCATGTGAATGAGAATATGCGACATATCCGAGAAAGGAAATTTACAACTTTTGCTGTCATCTATGGCGTCTCTCATTGCCATCCTCGACCTCAAAGGAAAACCGCTCATACAGCGGTCGTATAGGGATGATGTTTCTCCGTCGTTCATCGAGCGTTTCCTCCCACTCGTTCTCGAGATTGAAGAAGACGGCCAACAAGTGACACCCTGTTTCTCGAGCCAGGGCATCAACTACATGCACATTCGACATTCAAATCTATATCGTGAGCGGTTCTTCACGTCTCACTGGTATACCGATGTTTATCTGTCCATACAAGTCCTTGCACTGTCGAAGCGAAACTCCAACGCAGCCGAGATCATCATGTTCTTGCATAGATTGACCCAAGTCCTCGTGGAATACTTCAAGGAACTCGAAGAGGAGTCGATACGGGACAATTTCGTGATCATCTACGAGCTTATGGACGAGATGATGGATTTCGGATACCCGCAGACGACGGAAAGCAAGATTTTGCAAGAGTGCGTGTACAATGTGGCCACCTGCAGGCTCAGCGCTGACGTTTGCTCTACGAACGATAGATACATCACCCAAGAATCCCACAAGCTCGAAATTCAGGTTCGACCACCTATGGCAGTTACGAACGCTGTCTCTTGGCGAACAGAAGGTATCCGATATCGCAAGAACGAGGTATTCCTAGATGTCATTGAGAGTGTCAATCTCCTTGTGCGTTCTTTTTATTCCACATATACGACAAGCTGTCTTACTTCATGTTATCATGAAATGTCGATTTGCTCATGTTAGGTGAACTCCAACGGCAATGTCGTACGCTCCGAGATTTTAGGCGCAGTAAAGATGAAATGTTACTTGTCTGGAATGCCAGAACTAAGGCTGGGCCTCAACGATAAAGTCATGTTCGAGAGTATGGGCCGCAGTACGTGTTTCCGACGCTACTTTCCGTTCGTTGCCTTACAACCACCACTTACTCCTTTCCAGCTTCTCGGGGGAAGGCCATCGAAATGGAAGATGTCAAGTTCCACCAATGTGTTCGCCTCTCCCGTTTCGAGAATGACCGCACAATATCCTTCATACCACCCGACGGCGAATTTGAGCTCATGTCCTATCGACTCTCCACACCAGTAAAGCCACTCATCTGGGTCGAGGCTGCCGTAGAGAGTCATCGGGGGTCAAGGGTGGAATATATCGTGAAGTGTAAAGCGCAATTCAAAAGACGGAGTACGGCGAACAATGTGGAAATATGGGTGCCTGTACCCGATGATGCGGATACCCCCAAATTCAGAGTGAGCGTCGGAGCTTTCGAGCGGAAAGATGTGATGTGCTGACCATCGTCTCTTGACATACGTCAGGCAGCGACGGGAAGCGTGCAGTATGCGCCAGACAAATCTGCCTTTGTGTGGAAGATCAAGCAGCTCGGTGGTGGCCGTGAATATCTCATGAGAGCCCACTTTGGCCTTCCAAGTGTTAAGAGCGGTACGGCCATCCAGATTGAAGTGAACTCTGGTCTCACTATCTCTGACTTGCAGAAAACGAGCCACCTACACGACCACCGCTGACGGTCAAGTTCGAGATTCCCTACTTTACGGTATCGGGCATACAAGTACGGTACTTGAAGATTGTTGAAAAGAGCGGGTATCAGGCGTTACCTTGGGTGAGATATATCACCCAGAACGGAGATGACTATAGGTGCGCTTTCATAAAGCCAGCATGTTTAATATCCTCGATCATTGACTGTGATGCTTTCTGCCTAGCCTTCGGACAGCACAAGAGAAGGGAAGTGCCCCAATCGATCAGGCCATATAGTCCCATCAGAGCAGTGACGATGTTATAGAAGACGAATACGCTCGGTGTAAATGTACTACTGTACTGCTGCGATTTGCATCGGCAATATAAAAAAGAACCGCTTAGAAATTTCTCGACACATCGGGAAGGAGCCTGAGGTTTATCTGGCTTTCGGAAAGCAAGCTAATGAAGCGAAAAAAACGCGGGTCTCCTTACTCTATCGTACAATTCCACGGCCCTATGGGCCCTGGTTGGTTGCGTTTTCAACAAATGTGTGTATTCCCTAATTCCTTGAACAGGGAGAGAAGAAGAAAAAAAGAGAAATAAACTTGAAGGAAAATAACCTTTGCAGCAGAGCGTTAGGGAGGTTTGTAGCCCGATGGTTAAACGCCCAGAGGTGAGCAGAACTTTAATTATGTTGTTCGAACCCTTTCGTTCTTCCCCGAAAGGATACCTCTCGCTTCGTCTACACACCAACAACCAAGCGAAACCCTGATGTGATCTTTGAGTATGTCGTGATCTTTGTGCCACATCTAAGTAAATAATCGACGTTTACTACTCCAGCACATCTAATGTTAATAATTATAATTATAAATATTAAATTCAAGCGTCGTACCTCGAATACGGCTCTCTCACTAGGCTAGTCCTCCCGAATTTTCACTAACTTTTGGCCGCTGTCAAACCATAATGCATATACACAAATATGTATTGTGGTCTGGTAACTGGCCTGTTAGCAGGCCATCTGTACGGGTTTAAACCGAATGTAACATAACCAGGGATCGTTGGACGTCCTTCCTGTCCATGAAGAACGCTGCAAGGCAACTGAGATGAAATTGTGATAGGTCGGCTATACTAACATTACGTGTTTTCATTCTTCCTGGACACCAACCATGGGTAGCGCTCCTGTTGTTACAGTTCAAGAAACCTCATTGGTACATCTGATTGATCAGAAAAGAAAGTGGTACAATAACGGACGGTGAGCAACTGATCGTCGATAAACGTTTTATCATGTTGTTTTAAATTTTCGCAGACTTATCGCCCTCCATGCTTGGCTTGTCCTCATGTACGTTTGCTTTGAGGAATCCACACCATGCTTACTCTGCCGCGAGGTTGCCATAGTCTTATCACCTCGTCTACTACCGGTTACGATGGCAGTATGATGAATGGGTTGCAGAGTCTCACTCAATGGAAGTCCGCTTTCCACCATCCTTCTGGTGGAAAACTTGGTCTGCTCAATGCAATCCAGGTATGTACCTTAGGATGCTTTGTTATCGTTGACCAGAAATATGTAGAATATCGGTTCGCTGGCAAGCTACCCCTTCGCCCCCTACTTGTCCGATGGCATTGGGCGTTGCCGAGCAATCTGGGTTGGTGCGGCTATAATGTGCATTGCAACTGCCATTCAGACTGCTTCCCAATCTGTTGGAATGTTTATCGGAGCTCGTTTTTTGATTGGCTTTGGAAACACCTTCGCAGGTAAGTTCCATCATCGATCGAAAAATCAAAAATATCATGTGCCCTATATACTTGCAGCCAACGCCGCCCCAATGTTGATCACCGAACTTGCATATCCTCCGTATCGTGCCCCCTTGACAGCCCTTTATCCTTCTCTATGGTATTCGGGCTCTATCATGTACGCATCTTTTCTCTCTTTTTTTTTTTCATTTGTGACTAATTTTCTTACGGCTATCTCTGTTAGTGCCGCGTGGACAACGTTTGGCTCGTTCAGGATTAACAATACATGGGCTTGGCGTTTGCCATCTCTTCTACAGGGCCTTCCCTCGTTCATCCAGGTGCTATTAGTTTTGCTTGCACCTGAGTCACCTCGTTGGTTGGTGAGCAAGGGGCGCGAAGCTGAAGCTCTCAGAACACTTGCATATTACCACGCAGACGGCAATGAGTACGGGTTGTCACCAAAATCTGATACCGATATACTGAGATGCTTGCAGACACGACCCAGTTGTGCAATTCGAATTCAAGGAGATTAAAGCTGCTCTTGAGTTTGACCAGAATATTGCTGCCAACGTTGGCTGGAAGTCGCTCTTCGCAACACCTGGAAACCAAAAACGCATGCGGATCATCATTGCCACAGGCTTCTTTGCTCAATGGTCTGGAAATGGCCTCATCTCGTACTACCTGTCCGAAGTATTGTCCCAAGTTGGCATTACTAATGCGAGCACCCAACTTCTCATCAACAGTATCCTCCAGATTTGGAATCTTATCTCTGCCTTATATGCCGCATACTCTGTTGAACGCCATGGACGTCGGTCTCTCATCCTCACCTCTGCTTTTGGGATGTTGTTGACCTACATGGCACAAGCGATCTGCTTTGCAGAATATGCGCAGCATGGAACGCGCGTGGCTGGACATGCTGTTATTGCATTTGTCTTTCTCTTTGCTTCAGCATACAACCTCACGTTTACGCCGCTCGCCATTTCATACACAGTCGAGATCTTGCCATTCAACATTCGTGCCAAAGGTCTCTGCCTCTTCAACTTCATGACCTCGGTCGCGCTCATCTTCAACCAATACGTGAACCCGATAGCATTGAACGCTCTGGGATGGAAGTACTACGTACGTCCCTTGCCTTGGACCTTTGAAGTCCAATGACATATTCTTGGTTGACTGTTTGAGCGTCAGATCGTTTATGTGTGCTGGATCGCCTGCGAGTTTGTCTTTTTGTGGTTCTTTGTGGTTGAGACCAAGAATCGGACACTTGAAGAGACTGCGGCGCTCTTCGACGGTGAGGATGCGGTCAATCATATTACACACAATGCAGCGGCGAACGAGGCCCACGAGGATGAATCGCTCGGAAAACCCTCTTTAGGTCACGAGAAAGCTTGAATTGAATGTGGCGAGGGATATCTATACCATTTACGACTATTGTATTTTAGTTGTTGTGCTTTCAGTTTGTAAATACAATCCAGATGATCTTGATCTGCATGCTAGACTGTTTTTTGTGTGCTCTGGACCTAGTAGTTGTCAAGCTAGGTCCAATGCTCGAGAGCTGGTAGGGAACTTGATGTCAGTGCCCATTGTATGTGCGTGATTCAAATACAGTGTTCCAGGTAAATGATTCACAGAATTTCCAGGGATGATCTTTCGTTTCCTGTTGCAATTTCCCCTACCGATTGCATCACGCTATGTAGATCCACGTGATCGTACATGCAGCAGGCACGAGTACAGTATATAGTCCTGAGGGCGGTCGATCTTGTCGTTTCTCAGATGTGTATTGTTTCTACATCCCTTCCGTTCTAATACATGTCGTTTCTCCACCTCTTTCTTGAGTCACTCGTGCATTAACCTTGCATTTCCTCTGAAAATGTTAGATTATCCTTATTGTTATGGCCCTCCTATTGCAGCGCTTCACATTCGTCACGTGCACGTTATCTTTTATCTCGCGTTCGTCTGGTAGGCATGGCACCTCAGTCGGTTACATCCAACCACTGAGGCATTTCTTACCAGTTCTTGTTCTCATATCTTCTACCAAGAGTCGTGTCTAGGTATGTCAGTCAGTTACATCCAACCACTGAGAGTCATGTCTAGCTCTTTCAGAAAACACACCCTTGAGAGATAGAGATATATTACTGCTTCATTCCGAGGAAGAGCTTTTGGGGACTCGTAAAACGAAACTCTTCCAATGACCAATGTGGACGTAGTGGCCACGGTCAATTCCATATAAAGGATGCTATTTGCCACATGGGACTCGAGGCCTTGAGGCACCGTCGAATTGTCCGGAATTGAGAACGATCAAGGACCTTATCGCAACTCTGGGCATTGTGGCTAATAGTCTAGTGACGATTCAATGGTTGGACCTCTTTTTTGTCCGTGAAGCATGTAACGACAGTGAACCTCAGTCGAACGTAGAGAACAACTGAAATTCCGGACCTAATGACAGTGAGCTTAACCTCCAACGCTGACATTTCCTACTAATACTAACCACCACTACCGATACTGATACAACTAGCACCACCAACACACACACTGCCGTCATCGCTGATGCAGATCTATGTCAACACAATGGGGTCATGGAAAAGAGTGAGCGTGTCATCAACACTCTGTCCTAATCATGATAATATACTTACATCGCTATCACAGAGGAAACGGTCATGATCACAGCCGCAGTCGGGTTCATCGGGATCGCAATGCTGTCGCACGCAACCTCATGCGCAGGTTGTCGTATATAAGTATTCAAATGCGCTTTCGGGCATGTCGGCGACTATCTGGATGGCAGCAATATCGCACTATCCACAGATGAGATAGTGAATCAGCAGAGAGATTATATGTCTCACAGCGCTCTTACCCTGGCAGCAGCATCTGGGATTTGCGTCGGAGGTCACAACAAGGGCGACAAGAGTAAGAAAGCCCGTAGAGAGGAGTTTGACCACGTTCAATAGTGGAGGGAGATGCCTGTAGAATGGAGTATTCGATGGAAGAGCTCTTTTGAAGCTGTTTTGGAATCTCTCCAGATTAACAGATGTGCATAGGGCATACGTCTCACGTGCATGAGTAATTGCCCTTCATCTGTGAATTGGTTTTGGTACTGACTGGTAGGATACCTTCGGCTACCACCGGCTACCACCAAACCATCCCACTGATGGCTTGTTCTACAATGATCCACTACTGATCTAATATCTGGGACCGGGTTCGCCGAGGTCTTTGACCAATTTCTGACCAACGAAAAAGGAATGGTACACTCTTCAAGGGCCCCCAGGTACTGTACTCCAACTAAAGAGCACGGAAGCACGAAAGGAATGTTACGCGGTAAGTGGTATCCGCCACAAGTCGCATCCGCCTGCGCTTACTCAATCCGCCTCTGACGTTCGCGTACAGTGCTCCCGTTACATACAGCCTCATGTCATGACTTGGAAGCAGTACATACTGTAGTCAACTAATTCCAGCAATTTCCGTCCAGCACGTAATCGATCATCAAGGTACTAGTAGTGTTGAAACCTCTTGACGAGAACGGGGGCAAAAATCCCAGTGGAAGAACGTGCAGGTGATACGATGTACAGTCAGCGGACTTCGCCCGAGTCATTCGGTGAGGGTAGGGATCACACGAGTTTGATCCTCGTGTGGCACCGCACGGGAACGACAAAGTCAACCTAGACCTACGAAAGTGGTCAGGTGCGCCGGTCCAGGCATCGTGGTCACTGCTGGTTTCTTACTGACCGGGAATCTCCCCCTTTCACCCTCGTTCTCCCATCCAAGCAACCAGCGTTGCGGAGGGTCATCGCACACATCTCGTCACTGCGATTTACTCCCTCTGTCTAATGCTGCTGGTAGTTCCCTAAACGCCTCTGAAGTAGGCTGGCGGTCGGGGTAGCGGTGCCCCCTGATGAGAGCTTTCGCAGGCTCGAAACCGCTGCCTATCCCGCCACCCTTTCTGTCCCTCCTGTCCTGCGCCGAGCACGGCC
>JBBPMJ010000598.1:0-19738 GCA_038090255.1 Austroboletus niveus | reverse complement strand
TCACACCTCATGCCCAACATGCCCATCACACGAGGCATGCTTCTTTACTTCTTTCTCTCACAGACACGCTTCTTTATGACTCATGCATTCTTATCAACCAATCATGTATTTTCTCCTTATCATGGTATGATGTCTCCTTATGGTATTTACACAAACATGTACAAACAGTAGAATAGTATATAAACCCCCAGGCTTCGAGGCTGGAGTCCCCAGCTTTGAAGTCTTGGAGATTTTCTCACAAGCTTACTGCTCTAAGGGTCAAAGCAACCATTCACTCTACTCTTTAACTTCCTTTTTATTGAGTCGTTTCAGGTGGTAGACCAGCCAGATTCAGCAACGTTGAAGGGGGCATCACTGGGAGTGGGAGAGGGTGCAGAGAGGGTGATAGACATGATTGTGAGGGGTTTCAGATTGTTGGTGATAGAGGAAATTGAGTGGCAACATTTATAGTCATTGAGGAGGGGGCCAGAGTTCCATAGGTTCCATTCAGGTTCCCAGGAATCTTTCTCAGCAGTGTATCCCTTCCATCGGATCAGGAAGGAATGGGAGGGTGGAGGTCCGCAATGGTGAATGATTTTCTCAATTTCATATTCTTTGTGTCCATCAATAAGGTTAGGTGGCAGGGAGGGGTAGTTCAGCCCGTGAATGGGGTTTTTGTGATAGGGGGATAGTGTTACAAGTGTCCACAGTTCCAAAAGTTCCGGAACTGGTTCCCGCGGTTCCGACGCTTCCGAAATACCTTCCCACGTTTCCGAAGGTTCCGGAATTCCGGAACCATCGGAACTCCTCAATACTTCACCGGAATGGACACCGGAAGAGGGACTACCCCCGGAATGCCACTGGACTCTGTTTCCCGAAGACTACGCTCCATATGGACATATGGAGATTCCTATTCTTGACTCACCCTGCTCATCTCTTCTCCCCCTTTTGTAACTCGTGCCATGTGCCTTCAGGACTGTTTTTGTCACGGACCTCCACTCCTCCTTTCGCCCCTCCTTCTGGCGACTGTGTCATCCCACTTATATCACTGACTCCATGAGGCCATTGTAGTATACCATGTGTTCTGACCATCACTCTTCCGTTCCGAGATGGTTCCAGACTGTATAAGTAGCCCATAGTTGCCATGTACATTCCCCAGCTAGATCTGCGCAATTATACGCAGTGTTTAGTCTCCTTCCTGCCTGAGTCTGGAGTCTCAGCAGAGAATCCCTTCGGAATTCTATAGGACGTTGTGTCGCCTTTGAGAACACACTGAGACTAGACGTTGCGCAAGCGTAACAGATAGGAGGGATGCATGGAATACTGGGTGGATCTTCCATGACCATGGGAGGCACAGCTCGTAGGTGATGGGAGATAGCACCTTAACAATGGTAAAGGGTCCTTTACATTTCAGGGCAACTTCAGGTTGATGACAGAACATTTGAGGTTTCTGGCTTCCAGCCCGACTTTGGATCCCTTGGTAAAAGGGGTGAAGAAGCAGTGATTTCGGGATGCCATGACTTGGCAAGCAAGTTCATGGGCAGTGAGGGCCTCATTGCAAGTGGCAACAAGGAACTTGAGGTGGCCCTCAATGGCAGGGATGTTGGAGTTGGTGATTACTAAGGGAAGGGCACGGGATTCATATTCCATCATGAGATAGAACAGGGTCTGTTCGGTGACAGAATGGGGGTGGTGATTGTGGGCAAACTCGGCATGAGGAATGAGTTTGGACCATGTGGTGGGGTTACTTCCGCAGAAGATGCAGAGATAGGTCTTAACTTCCTGGTTGACCTGTTCGGTTTCACCATCAGTCTGGGGGTGGTATGCAGTGGAGAGCACAAGGGAGTAGTTGAGAGCTTGTCCCAATGCTTTGGCAAAGGCAGAGGTGAACTGAGGGCCCTGGTCGAAGATGATTCTGTCATAGAGACCAAATTGAAGGAAGACTTTGTGGAAAAAGAGGGTTGCAACCCCTTTGGTGGTGATGGTTTTCTTAGTTGGGCACAAAATTACCCCCTTAGTAAGGCCATGGTCAACCATGACCAAGAGAGTATCAAAGCCTGAGGACTCAAGGAGGTTGGTGATCAGATCACACAAGGTCTGCTGAAAGGGGTGAGTGCAGGTGGATCAGATGGGGGTAAGTGGAGGGACAGTGGGGTGGGTGTTGATCTTGTGTTGCTGGCATGAGGCACAACCTTTGATGTACTTGCATACATATTGAGCGAGGCCTGGCCATCAAAATTCGGCGGTGACAAGTGTTAACTATATGATTTTGCTCTCCTACTTACATTAGTGAGTCACACTTTACACTAGTGAGTCACGCCTAGTGGCATGGTAGTGTTGTGTAGTATTAGTGTGGCACTTCAGATGTAGCCCAGAGTTCACTGTCTATGTCCCTTAGTTTCTGACAGTGAGCTCCAGCTGTGTCAATCCAGCTGTTAACAGGTTATGAGCCCCATGCTTTAGCAGCGCTATTTTCGCTGTCTACTACATCTGGTCGGACTTACCAACTTGAACCACCTCTACTCAGTCCCTCTTCACTTTAACTCAACTATCTCTGGTCTACATTGCATCAGTATGATCTCATCCCATCCTAAATTCCATTACACCATCCCTCAGTGTCGTCCTGATGTCCCTACCACTGCTCTCGCATTCCATGACATCCTGGAATGCACTGGGAACACATCTCTTTGATCCAGTGATCCCTCAGACCCATTCTCCCCACTTCAGCTTGATGCAGACCATGGTTGGAATGTTGACACTGGAGCTACATCCCATATGACCCCACATTGCCACTGGTTGTGCAATTATGTGCCCAAACACATCCCAATCAAGCTTGCAGACAATACTGTGATCTACTCTGCTGGTGTTGAATCAGTTGTCTTCCACCCAGTTATTGATTGAAAGCCCAGTTGTGCTGTTGAGTTCTCCAATGTCCTACATGTTCCCCAACTTCACAACAACCTCCTTGCTGTGCTGTACTTAACTCGACACAAGTCCTTTGTGGTCAGCATCAATTCAACCCACATGTTCTTCTCTAGGCCACCAGGACCACCTCTTTTCATCACCAGCATCAATACCCACAATGCTGCATTCCTAGACAGACACACTGAGGCAGTTACAGAGTATGCTTGACCAGCTACCACTATCCCACTTGATTTGTCACTGTGGCATCACAGATTTGCGCACCACAACTCCGCAGACATCAAAGCGCTCTTTAAGCACAAATTGGTTACTGGAATGAAGTTGGACAGCAAGTCCTTGCCTGATCCCATCTGTGAGCCATGCTTAGCAGGCAAAATGCATGCGAATCCATTTCCCTTATCAACATCTCATGCTACTCGACCTCTGGAACTTGTGCACTCTGATGTACATGCTGTTCCCTATCCCACATTCTCTGGCTATCACTACTGGGTCACATTCATCGATGATTTCAGCAGGTTTTGTTTTGTCCTACCCATCAAGGCCAAATCCGATGTTTTCAATGCTTTTAAGCAGTTTAAAGCATTTGCTGAGAACCAGAGTGAGAGAAAGATCAAAACTCTGTGAGACGACAAGGGAGGGGAGTACATGAGCAATGCCATGCTCAAATACACCAAATCATGTGATATAGAGTGCCAACACACTGTCCAAGCACACCCATAGCAAAACGGAGTCACAGAACATGCCAATCGAGTCCTCTCTGAGTGGATTACTGCCATGTTGAAGGAATTTGGCCTAGCTATGGCTTTCTGGGGTGAAGCACTTGCTGCTCTTGTGCATGTGTGGAATAGGTGTCCTACAGCAGCTCTGGACAATTCCATGCCCTATGAACAGTGGAATGGGAGCAAACCAGATGTTTTCCACTTTTGTGTCTGGGGATCTACTGCCTATGTGCATATCCAAAGGGACAAGCATGACACTTTGCACCCTCATTATGAAAAGTGCATATCCAGACTCAGGCAGGAAGGAGACTAAACACTGCATATAATTGTGCAGATCTAGCTGGGGAATGTACATGATAACTATTAGCTACTTATACAAGCCGGAACCACCTTGGAACGGAAAGGCAATGGAACAGGACACATGGTACACTACAATGGCCTTGTGGAGTGAATGGTAGAAACGGAATAATACTGTCGTCTGAAAGGAGAGCGAAAGGAGGTGCGGAGGTCTGTGACAAGAACAGTTCTATGGACACATGGCATGAGTTACAGAAGAGGAAGAAGAGATGAACAGGGTGATTCCAGAATGGGGATCTCCATATGACCATATGGAGCATAGTCTTCAGGAAACAGAGTCCAGTAGCATTCCGGAGGTAGTCCATCTTCTGGATCCCATTTCAGTAGTGTGTTGAAGAGTTCTGATGGTTCTGAAATTCTGGAACCTTCGGAACCGCGGGAAGGCACTTCGGAAGCGTTGGAACTGTGGGAATCAGTTCCGGGACCTTTGGAACTGTGAACACTTGTAACATTACCCTCTTCTATCTGTTGAAGACCCTCTTCAACCCCTAAAGTCACCTCCTGCAGAGTTCCCATCGTTGACGATGACATTGTCATCATTGAAGTCTTCTGGGTCGAAGCATTCAGCAGATGAGTGCCCCATTCCATTACAGGAAGAACATCGGTTGGAGGGACATTCCCTTTGGATATGTCCCAGGGCTTTGTGCTGGCAAAAGGGGCATGTATAAATGGGGCAGTCGGGTCATAAATGTTTGATGCTTCCACATTGGAAGCATGCGAGTTTGTTAGACTTCCTATTCCTGTGAGTTGGTCCTGGTGTGGGTCTTGGGGGAATGGAAATGGGGTCGGGGGACAGCACCTCATTCTGTTTTCCTTTTTCTTTTCCTCTGATTGAACTCGTGCTCTGTCCCTCACTTCCTTCAATCGATGATAGTGACTTCTTCGGGCCATCTCGAATGGGTAGAACTTGAGGGGTTTGGGGGATGGTGGTCGTGGCCAATCCTTCTGCCATTTGTAGGGCTGCATCTTTAATTCTCCTTTTGGCCATGGCGATTCCTCCAAGCAGTGGTCCAGTACTTCCCATGATGGGAGGGTTCCAGGCGTGGCTAGTCCCGTTAAGTTTCTCGACAATGGGGGTGAAAAAGGGCGAGATGGCGAGAAGGTCATGGGCGAGGTCCAAGAGGTAGTTCTCTCCTTGTTCCTTAGTGAGGGCTCGGAGGAGTGGTCAGAGATAGGGGGCCAGAGCAACTCGGGAGAGCATGTTGATAATCCTGAAGATTCCAAGGTCTGCGAGGGTTTGACAGATTTGGATTTGTCCTTCAGCCAAAGAGTGTTCAAGTGCATAATTGAGTGATTCTGCTGGTGTTGGATTTCTTCGAGCTCTCTCATGATTGAGTCTGATAGAGAGTGAGAGTCGTTGAAAGGCTGCGATAAGGGGGGGGGGAAGATGGGTGCTTCATCATAGAGGGGGTGTGAGACAAGGTAGTGATAGAGGGCTGGGCATTCAAGGACCGATACCAGGAGGGTGTTTCGAAAAATAGGGGGGAGTCTATGTCCTCAGATAGGAGGTAGTTCAGGAACAAAGATTCCGGACATGAGAGGGGGTATACAGGGGGTGTGAAGTCTTGGGGATTCATGGGGGGATTCGAGGGAGTATTCATGGGGTGTGGTCATTGTTACGCTTGCGCAATGTCTAGTCCCAGTGTGTCCTCAAAGGCGACACAACGTCCTATAGAAGTCTTAGGGGTTCTCTGCTGAGACTCGAGACTCAGGCAGGATGAGACTAAACACTGCATATAATTGTGCAGATCTAGCTAGAGAATGTACATGGCAACTATGGGTTACTTATACAGTCCGGAACCATCTTGGAACGGAAGAATGATGGTCAGGACACATGGTATACTACAGTGAGCAACAAAACTGTTGCAATGTTAGCAACATTTTGATTGTTGAACTAATATCTCATCAACCACTAAATGCGATAACCCTAAACCTAGCCCAGTCAAAAGCCCTTATCAAGGGCTTCCTAAAATGTATATATGTTGCTTATATAATTCTTTCTATTTCTGGAGATATTGGCTAACTAAGCAAGAGTACTCATTGCAACAGTTTTGTTGCCAACACCTTGCAATACTGAAACTATGTGTTGTGAGAATTTATTACCTTATCCATGGTCATGTGATGCATAATAAGTCAAATATGGTACAAACACATCAAAACATCTCCGCTTTTTCTGCTACTTCAATTATGAAATCCCTTTTCATTGAACAAATCAATTAAATCATCTTCTACCTAGAAATGAGTCATTCCACTTGTCAGATCTCTCATTCTACTGGTGTCAACCACTCCACCATCAGTTTACTTCGCTCCAAACACTGTCCAGACCTTCCCAAAGCCACTGGTGGTCACCCATCCCTCATTTCCCCACTGATATGCAGCATGCCATTCATCTTATTGGTACTGGAAAAGCTGAAAATGCTGTCCAGGTCACCAAGACTCTTCAGGATACCCATCTCATCCCAGATCATTCATCGTCATCTCAAGAAAGCTGGTATGAAGGCTGTGGTGAAGAAGAAATGCCCTCTTCTCTCTATGCATTATAGAAGAGAAAGATTGGACTTTGCTTTAAGCCATCAGAACTGGACTCTGGATAACTGGAAGCATGTCATATGGTCAGATGAGACCAAAATCAATTGTATTGGGTCAGATGGAAGGAAGTGGGTGTGGAAAAAGGCAGCAGAGAGCTTGAGTGATAGGCTAGTGCAGGAGACAGTAAAGTTTGGAGGAGGTTCAGTAATGATTTGGGGCTGCATGACTTTGGGAAGGAGTTGGGATGGCCTGCAAGATTGATGGTAAGATGGATGCTGAACTTTATGTGCAAATCATGGAAGATGAACTTCAGCAAACTCTTCAGTATTATGGCAAAACCACAAGGGATATCATCTTTCAGCAGGACAATGACCCCAAACACACCAGCAGGAGGGCCACGGAGTGGTTTGCTGACAATGGATTTGAGGTTATGGTATGGCCTGCTCAGTCTCCAGACCTTAACCCCATGGAACATCTATGGTTTCTTCTCAAAAGAAGGCTGGTGGAGTACTTTGAGCCACCCAAGGGGGTTATGGAACTTTGGGAGAGAGTGCAAGCTGATGGGAAGGAATTGGGGCTGCACAGTGTCAGGAGTTGATTGAGAGCATGCCTAGAAGGATCCAGGAGATGATCCAAGCCAAAGGAGGATATACCACATACTAATTTAGATATCCTTGATATCAGCAACAAAACTGTTGCAATGAGTATCCTTGGTTAATTAGTCAATATCTCCGGAAATAGAAAGAATTATATAAGCAACATATATACATTTTAGGAAGCCCTTGATAAGGGCTTTTGACTGGGCTAGGTTTAGGGTTATCGCGTTTAGTGGTTGATGAGATATTTGTCCAACAATCAAAATGTTGCTAACATTGCAACAGTTTTGTTGCTCACTGTAGACCTCAGTTCAAATATCAGTTTAATCATCCACTTTCCTTCTCTGCCATTGATCTCATATCAGCGTTCTCTTGCCTGAGTCTAGATGACTCACCTCTGATCCTCTGACCCTCTAACTTCTGTCCCTCTTGTAAATTAGTGACAGTGGACTTGAACAAGGGTGCACCATATAAGGTGAAGCCAAAGTCGCTTTCTAAAATCATTGCCAGGATTTCTGCTGGGATCAGATGGGCCGGTGGTCCAGAAGGACCATGATCTGATGGGCCTGGAGAGTCACCAGGGAAATCATCATTGTTCCAGCATCTCACATCAGGGTTTATGTTGTCAGAGCTGTTGTTACTGAAGTCATTTTCATGAGGAGAAGATTGACAAGGAGGTGGCAGCGTCCAATAGTCACCTGGAACAGCTATCTCAAGTAATTTGTCATCCTTAGGGATTTCCTTAATGTGTGTGCAGAACAGAGGAGTGTGGACACAAGAAGCTGGGCGACAGTTGAAGAAGCTCCGGAATTCAATCTGTGGACAATTACAAGGATGGAAGAGAGTGTATGAGTTTATCTGGGCAGATGCTCCTCATTCTTGTTTGTGACATGAATGGGAATGGATCTGCATTATGTGTGTAGACATGAGCAATTGTCAGATGTTGTAGGAAGGAAAGGAATGTGAAATGTGAGGAACTTGAAACAAGTTCAAATTCAAATATACTGTTAAATTCTGTCCTGTGAAAGTTCAGATACTAATCTCCAGAGTGCCAGAGATATACTGTTTGAGAAGCAACTTCAGCTCCACCTTATGTGGTGTGCCCTTGTTTGAGTCCACTATCACTGATTTACAAGAGGAATGGAGGTCACAGGATCAGAGAAGAGTCGTCTAAACTCAGGCAAGAGAACACTGATACAAGATCAATGGTGGAGGAGGGTAAAGCAGGTAATTAAATGAATATTTGAACTGAGGTCTAAGCTAAGAGTATATGGGCTTATATATGGAGGTCGAAGTTCTAAAGAAGGAAAAGCTAGAGTTATGAAATGGAGAATACATACAAAGGACCACTGCTGTGCTGGCAAGTCACACAGCTGGGGCTATGCTTCTTGTATGAGCACTGCAGTATAGAGTGGGGACTAACTAAATAGAAAACAAGGAAGCATAGGTAAGTATTGTAAGTATAACATACAGGGAATGAACAGAGAAATGGATATGGAGAACATAGCAAGAGATTGAAGGAGACTTAGTGATAAGAAATGCTAACTTCAGAGTGACAGGACTGGAGGTGGTCAGATAACCTTGATAATGACTGGAGGGAACTTGATCGAAATCTGGGGTGTGACATTATATCAAGATATTCATAAACAGATTCAAAATCACTTGAGTTCCAGATCTTCATGAATATTTCTTATTCTGCCATGACAAGTTTCCTATCTTTACCAAAGAAAAGTGCATCATCAACATAAACAATAATTAAAATAAGTGACTCTTTGATTTGTTTGAAGTATATCCCTCCATTGGATATACATTTCTTGTATTCTTGTTGGATTAGAGATTTATGAAAGGCTTTGTTCCATTGCAATGCAGCTTGTTTAAGCCCATAAATCACCTTTTGTAAGTGATACTTTTATTTCAGATCCTTTGACCTTGAAGCCTTCTGATTGTTTCATATAGAGGTCTTCATCTAAATCTCCCTAAAGAAAGGCAGATTTGACATCCAGTGCTTCAATCTCTCAGTCATTGAGTGTAGCAATTGATAGGACAAGATGAACTGTCTCAAATCTTGCAACTGATGAAAATGTTTCATCAAAATCTAAACCAAAGATTTGAGTGAAACTCTTTGCAACCAGTCTGGCTTTCTTTCTGCCATCTGATTTTCTTGCAAATATCCAGTGACACTTGATGGGTTTTCTATCTGTAGGACATTCCACTAACTTCTAAACTTTCCTCTTCATCATCATATCTATTTCTTCTTGACATGCTTTGATCCAATCTCCTTGTTCAGAGAGTGGCATTTGATAATGTCTTAATAGAATATTGGTATGTCTGCTGTTGTTACAGCATGAGCCATAAGCATGACCATATGTCTGTGAGTTGTGATCCCAATTCTGTTTCTTTGTCTGATGATTCAAATTCATTATCAGATCTTTCTTCTGAAACTCTAGATTCAGAAAATCTGTAATGTGACATTGACTCTTCAGGAGTTTCACATTCTGGAGGATCTTCTTTTGATGGTGTTGATTGAGTAGATTCAGGAGTTAAGATTTTTTTAATGAAATCTCTTTTGCTGGTTATACAGTATCTCTTTCAATTTTCACAGCAGTTCTTGTGCCATAGATATTGTCAGTTTGAATAATGACATTTTGTATTCTTCCTGATCTCCTAACTTCTATATGAAGTTACAATTCACCAAAAGGTGTAGACTTGCCATGTCTATGTGATTTTTTAACCATTGAGGATCTTGGTATCCCAATGTGATATGAAGACCAGTGTGCTTTTATATATATATATTTTACTATTGACACTTTCTATTACCTTTTTCCAATCTATTTAGACCTTTTCTACTTCAAAGTGAAAGACCTAGATAAGATCTTCAGACTCTGAACTAGTGGTCTTCCAGAAGACTGCTGGTCTTTGGTGTTATATTATCAGTGGTCCTTCATTTCTACATTCTACCTAACTTTCTTATGTTTTCCTTGCTTTTTGGATTCTATCTTGATGGTATGTGGCTATACAATTGAGAGCACCAAACATCATCAATGATTCAGACTTATTGGCCCAAGATATGAAGTTTCATCTCCATTTCAATGAATCAATTCCTTTGTGCTTCTCATCTTGTTATTTTTAATGGATTTACATCACAACCTTATTTAGACTTTTGGTTTCATAGGTAGAGTTTGGGCATACTCAGACTATAGAATTTTGTACTTGTTATTCTGTAATGACAGCTACTGTTTGGCTCACACCATACACCACTGAAACTGTCTCCCTCTACCATTTCTATTATTCCTAAAACTGAATCACCAGTCCTGCACTGTCTATATGCTTTTACAACCAATACTTGCACTCTAGACTTCCAGACTTTCAAAGACTATTTAAGCAGTTTTCCACTAAACCAATTGGTGCTCTTGATTTTGCCCAGGTCTTATTTCCTTGCTTCTAAAGTTCCTCTGAGGCAAATCTATTTGCTTCCCATATCACACAGATACCTTCTGGTGACCTGGACTTGCAGGTAACTACCTTGTAGTCCACTCACCCATCTTGTGGTCTTTTTAGTGAGTCAATCTACTGAATCCAGGACATGCTCTTTGTTGGTCTGATCCAACATCCTATGTCTGTTGATTTTGTTGTTGTTTGGAATTATTTTCTTCATCAGGTATGTCCTGATTTTGAGTCCCTGATAAAGGAGATAATTGTTGCAAGTGTCTTTGTTTAGGTTGATCATGCTCTTGATCTTGTGGGATGCTTTGATTAGAATTTCCTCCTAATACTAAACTATCAGAATCATCCTCATAATTCTATTCTTGCAGATTTGAAGGTTTTGAAACAGGTGATCACCTGAGAGGAATATAAGAGTGAAAAAATTGGACAACCAATAGTAGTTTGGCTTGTTGAAGAGCTTCAAGGGAACAATGGCCAAGACAAAGATGCTAAAGTAGAGAAGAATCTTCATGTAAACTGGAAAGACAGAAGATGGGTATAACTGACAGAGTAATCCAGTGTAAGTGATTTCCAGTCACATGTGGATGTCCATGAAAAATTCTTTGTCCATTGTTGGTAAAGGTAGTGTGTTGTCCTATAGACACAATATTGTAACCTTGATCACATAAATTTGTGGTAAAAAGAAGTCATCTGGAAGCTTTAGGAGCATATCAAACATTTGATAAACAAATGTTATGTTCTTCCAGTTTATTGTGATGTTTGAGGTTAACTCTACCTAGTCCATAATTCTATATGGTATATCCAAAGGCAGTTATTCAAGGTTTGCACAATTTATTTAGATCAGCAAAATCAGAGATAAATGGAGTAATGTGCTCAGTACATCTGGAGTCAATCAACCATTGATTATCTGTTTGACTCTTAGAATCACCCAGATAAAAGGAACTGTTATAGCATTCATAGTCATCATATGAAGCATTACAATATTCAGTATTGCCATTATGGCCTGTCCATGATACAATATCTCTAGAGTCCCACTCATGTGTCCAGGTGCCATATATATTATGTCCAGTTTGAGTGATTGTCCAACTCCTATTGGTTTCTTTTCCCTTTTCCTTCTTTTTTTTGTCCAACTCTCCATCCATAGCCTTTTGCTTGGCTTGATTAATGGTAGGAGAGGGTGATTGATGATTGTTCATCATAAAAGAGAAACTAGAGAAAAAACTTTCTTTTATTAAGAAAAAAATGAAAAGGATTATTAGATGAAATACTGCTTTATGCAATGGACATGTCATTATCACTTTGTCAATTATTATCTTTTGACTAACCTATGACACTTTCATCACTATCTCAGTGACCTTTAGGTAGAGGTTGTCCTCATTGAAGTATGTATGGGATAGAAATATTAACAATTGTTAACCTAATGATTTCGCTCTCCTAGATACATTAGTGAGTCACGCTTTAGAGTAGTGAGTCGTGCTCTAGCCACATAGTGGTGTGCTACTGTTGTGTAGTATTAGTGTAGTGCTTCAGATGTAGCCTGGAGTTCACTGTCTATGTCTCTCAGTTTCTGACAGTGAGCTCCAGGTATGTTTACTTAGCTATTCTACTTGAATATACTAGTTTCTGACAGTGAGCTCCAGCTGTGTCAATCCAGTTGTTAACAGGTTATGAGCCCTGTGCTTTAGCAGTGCTATTTTCACAGTCTACTACATCTGGTTGGACTTATCAACTTGAACCACCTTTACTCAGTGCCTACTCGCTTTAACTCGACTATCTCTGGTCTACATTGCATCAGTATGGTCTTATCCCATCACCAATCCCATTATACCATCCCTCAGCATTGCCCTGATGTCCCTACCACTGCTTTCGCATCCCAAGAAATCCTGGAATGCACTGGGAATGCTTCTCTTCCATTCAGTGATACCTTGGACCCATTCTCCCCACTTCAGCTCGATGCAGACCATGATTGGAATGCTGACACTGGAGCTACATCCCACATGACCCCACATCGCCACTGGTTGTGCAATTATGTGCCCAAACGCATTCCAATCAAGCTTGCAGACAACACTGTGGTCTACTCTGCTGAAATCGGATCTGTTGTGTTCTACCCTGTTACGCTTGATGTGGTCAAGCATAGGCCTGCAGAGGTTCAAGGGCTTACTGTCGCTATATAGCAGACAGGATGAGGGGGCCTGATGAGGGGGTTCCTTGACAGGGAGGCTAAGGCCAGCATAAGACTGATGTCGGATTGAAGGGGGGTTTACTCAAGGGTCTTTCTTGGCAGAGGTTCTGAGGACCATTGAGGACCGAGGCATCAATGGGTCTAGGAATGTCACAGGACTAGCGATGGATCAAGGGTACAAAGGAAGCATCCACTCAATAGTAGGATGAGGACTAAGGGACCCGAGAGCAACTCCAAGATACTAGGTAAATTGCAGGAGGTCTAAGATAGTGAATATACCTGAGTATCGAGGGTTTATATATGCAAGCCAAGTGGTTAAGGGTAGGTCAATGGAAGAAGGTGAGTCAGTGATAGAAAGCGATGGAATCGTGAAGAAGCTGAGTCACTATGGAGTGGATGCGACAGCATCGGATAAGTATTGGTGATACAACTGTGGACGAGTCATGCTAAATAAGTAAGCGGTATTGCAAAGATAATGGTAAAAGAAAGGACCCAAGCGGGGCTCAAACAGTGAGGGTCAAGGTCCTTTGATGTACATGGTAAGCGGAGTAAGGAAAAGAAAGAGGGGCCTTAGTGAATCATAACATTACCCCCATTGTATGGGTGAGACTGTGATGAAACCTTAGTAGTCACCTCGATTAGATCCGGTCTCATTGTCATCAGCTTCGGCACTGACAAAGAACTCATAGTCGTCCGCTGCCGGCAGAGAAGGGGGAGGAGTAGGGACTTAACAGGGGATCCGGTTATTGGGGTGTTATTCAGGGGGGATGGGACGACTGCGGCACGAGGAAGAAGAGCACGAGGAATGGGGGGACTGGTGTGCAGACAAGTCTGAGGAGGAGGAAGTGAATGCATGGGGTGTTTGTGGGCGCATGGGGCATGCGCGTTGGGGGTAGGGCACAGGGGTCGGTGATGCCCAAGGCGGCGACATTGATAACATGCCTCGTGATAGCGAGGGTGATTGGGGGGAAGCGACCAGACTTCCTGATTACCAGCCCAGTAGTCGTTGGCACAATCTAGGGCGGCGACTTCTTGAGCTGAGAGTGGTTCAGAGGATGCGGATGGGGTGGAGATATGGTCATTCCCAGTAATGGCGAGGTTTTGGAGGTATCAATCAATGTCGATAATGAAGTCGGTCATATCCAACTGGTGCATTAGTTGAATGAGGTCCTGTTCCAGGGTCTGGTGGAGATGGCAGATGTGGAGGTTGGCCAGTGCTTGAGTAGCAGAGGCAGTGGAAGTGGCAGCAGAGACAGCGATACAGGAGTTCGTCAGGAAGAGATGGTACATGAGGGTGAAGGGGGAGTGGGATTCCATGTGGGCATCAAGCGCCATGGCGAGACTGGAGTCTCAGAGTTTAGTGGCAATGGCAGCGGCGAGATCATCATCAAGGGGTGTGGGGTGGTTGGGTAGTGCAGTGGGAGATATGGACAACAGGAGGCAAGTGGGGCGGTTGGAGATTCGTTGAGTGAAGGGAATGGATATAGTAGTGGGGACGAGGGGTTCAGGGTGGGTCCAGCTAAAGCCAGGCCATGCAGAGGGGATGCCTTCTGCATCGTTGCGAAGGCATTGGATTAGGGAGGGGGGAGATACAGGAATAGGTGCATCACTGAGTTCGAGGGGGTTGTTGGCAGGGATGGTAGTGGACCAGCCAGCTTCAGCGACTTTGGAGGGAGTGTCGCTGGGTGCGGGAGAGGGTGCGGAGAGGGTGATGGACATGATTGTAAGGGGTGTGGGTTTGTTTGAGATCAAGGAGATTGAATGATGATGTTTATAGTTATTGAGGAGGGATGCGGAGTTCTGTAGGTTCCATGCGGGTTCCCAGGAGTCTTCTTCAGCTGTGTATCCCTTCCATCAGATCAGGAAGGAACGGGAGGATGGAGGTCCGCGATGGTGGATGATTTTCTCAATTTCATATTCGTTATGCCCATCGATAAGGTCAGGTGGTGGGGAGGGGTAGTTTGGCCTGTGAACGGGATTTTCGCAGTAGGGGGATAGGAGGGACGCATGGAATACTGGGTGGATTTTCCACGATTGTGGGAGGCATAGTTTGTAGGTGATGGGAGATAGTACCTTAACAATGGTAAAGGGTCCTTCGCGTTTCGGAGCGAACTTCGGATTGACAATAGAGTGTTGAGGCTTCGGGCCTCGAGCCAGACTTTGATTCCTTTGGTGAAGGGGGTGAAGGAGCAGTGGTTTCGGGATGCCATGACTTGGCGAGCAAGTTCATGGGTGGCAAGGGCCTCATTGCGAGCAGCAATGAGGGATTTAAGGCATTCCTCAATGGCGGGGATGTGGGAATCAGTGATAACCGAAGGAAGGGCACAGGGTTCGTATCCCATCATGAGGTAGAATGGGGTCTGTCTGGTGACAGAATGGGGGTGGTGATTGTGAGCAAACTCAGCGTGGGGAATGAGTTCGGACCATGTGATGGGGTTACTCCTGCAGAAGATGTGGAGGTAGGTCTCGACTTCTTGATTGATCCGTTCGGTTTCTCCATCAGTCTGGGGGTGGTATGCAGTGGAGAGTGCGAGGGAATAGTTGAGAGCTTTTCCTAGCACTTTGGTGAAGGCAGAGGCAAACTGAGGGCCTTGATCGGAGATGATTCTGTTGTAAAGACCGAATCAGAGAAAGACTTTGTGGAAAAAGAGGGCTGCAACCCCTTTGGCAGTGATGGTTTTCTTTGTAGGGCAGAGAATTACCCCCTTAGTAAGGCCATGGTCGACCACGACCAAGGGAGTATCAAACCCCAAGGATTCGGGGAGGTCAGTGATCAGATCGCACGAGATCTGCTGGAAGGGGCGAGTACAGGTGGAGCGGATGGGGGTGAGCGGAGGGACAGTGGGGTGGGTGTTGGCTTTGTGTTGTTGACACGAGGCATAACCTTTAACATACTTGCATACATATTGAGCGAGGCCTGGCCATCAAAACTCAGCGGCAATGAGCTGACAAGTTTTGAGATAACCAGGGTGACCGGCAGTCTTGTGGTCATGGCAGCGCTGGAGGATGGAGCACCAGAGAGATTCATCGGGGGAAATGTAAACACGTCCTTGGAAGGTAAGGATGCTGTCTTTGTATTGCCAGTCGGACAGGTGAGATCGAAAGGCTGGGGGAATAGTTCCATCAAGGAATTGAAGGGCCTTGAGGATGAAGGGGTCTGTCTTGGAATGAGACAAGATGTGCTTCTGGAGCATGGTGTCAATGACATTGACAAACAAGGATGGGGGGAGGAGGGTGACTCCTTCATTGTCAGCATCGTCTGGGGAAATGAGATCAGGGATGGCAGGAGAGGGCATTGGGGCCAGCGAGGAGTTTATCGGGGACATGGATCATGGTCAGATCGAAATCTGCAAGGTTGAGGAGCCAACGGGCTTGTTGGCGGTTGAGGTTCTGTGCTGACCAGAAGTAGGTCAGGTTCTTGTGGTCCATAAAGACTTGGACTGGATGGAAACTGTCATGGAGATAATGGTGCCAGGATTTTAGGGCTTGCATGATAGCAAGGAGCTTCCGATCATAAATGTCATAGTTTCGTTCTGCTGGTGAGAACGACTGGAAGAGATAGAAACAGGGGTGTCAATCACCATTGGTATCTGTCTGGAGGAGGATAGCACCTGAGGCAAACCTGGAGGTGTCCATTGCAATAGCAAATGGAGCAGAGAGGTTGGGAAGTTGAAGGACTGGGCGGGCAAGGAATAGTTCTTTGAGGTGTTCAAAGGACTTCTGGCATTTGGGGGACCAGGCCCAGGGAGTGGTTTTCTTGGTGAGATCAATGAGGGGGCGGGCGACTGAGGAATAATCGGGGATGAATTGCCAATAGAAGTTGGCGAAGCCAAGGAAGGAGCGGACATTGCAAAGTTTCTCTGGGGTGGGCCAGGATGCGATCCCATCAAGCTTGATGGGATCCATGGCAAGTTGACCAGGTTTAACAATCATTCCAAGGTATTTAACTTCTTTAGCGGCGAAGTTACATTTCTCGAGTTTGAGGTGAAGGTTGAGTTCCTCCATGCATTGGAGGACATGCTTGGTTTGTTCAGTGTGGGTTTTCTTATCAGGAGAGAAGATGAGGAGATCATCCATGTAGATGACGAGCCATCCTTCGGCGATCATATCATGAAAGGAGTCATTCATGAACCTTTGGAAGGTGGCAGGGGAGTTGGTAAGACCAAAGAACATTACAGTCGGTTCAAAGAGTCCTTTATGGGTAATAAAGGCAGCTTTCCATTGATGTCTGTCTTTGATTCAGACATTGTTGTAGCCCCATTGAACATCGAACTTCGTGAAGACCTTGGCATCATGGAGTTTGTCAACGAGATCAGAAACTAAGGGAAGAGGATAGGCATCACAAATGGTATGCTCATTGAGGTACCTATAGTCCTGACATGAATGAAGTCTGCCATCCTTCTTTTTGACAAAGAAGAATGGGGAAGCTTGAGGGGAGTTCAAGGGGCGTATTTTTCCCAAAGCAAGATTTTTGTCGAGGAAGGTTTCCGTGGCCTTGCGCTCATCTGGGGAGAGGGGGTAAATCTTTCTAACTTTGGGTGTGAAAGATTGATCTAGGTTGATCTCATGATCATAAGGGTGTGAGGGGGGTACGTGGTCCATGGCTTTCTTTGAGAAGATGGAGGTGAGGTTGAAGTATTCTGGGGGGAGGGTGACCTTGGGTTTGGCTTTTTTGGCAGCCATGGCCAATTCAATAGAGTTCGTGAGTTTAGCGATGAAAGGATTGCCTTTGGGAATAAAGTGGTACTTGCATCGGATGATGCGGTTGATAGTATAGTTGTCACGAGCACAGCGGAGGTACTGTGATTCAGTCTCGTAATCAAGATATTCATAGAGGTGTCCATTGTAGACAGAGTCTATTTGGATATGGCGAGGGGGTCAAGGGGAGGACTTGAACTGCTGGAAATGCATTTCATATTGATTTAAGTCAACTTTGTGGAGCATGTAGAGCTCCTTGAATTGGTCAGTGGACTCATTAATGGAGAGAGTCTGACTGAACCAGTCAATGGTGGGGTTGATGGCTTTCAACCATGGGAGACCGAGGATGAGGTTTTGTCAACTGCAATCCATGACGTAGAATAGGACTTTGTGAGTGAGTCCTTCAATGTGAATGAAGAGTTCGGTGGTGAAGCGAACCCCTCCTTTATCCGTGGGTCCCCGGTTGAGATTGGTGATGTTGAGGGGGGAGGGAAGTCAGGTGGTGGGGAGTTTGTTTTTGTGGACAAAGCCCCAATCGATGCAGGAGATATCAGCGTCGCTATCAATGAGGGCGTGGGTGTGAACAGTTTTCAACATGTGTGAGGGTACAATGATTTGAACAGGGATTTGCATTGAGCCAGGCAGTGTAGGTATAGTTGCACATTGTATTTTAAGAGAGTTCCGCATTGGTCAAGGTCTCCGTTCTAAAAATCCTTCTTTGGGGAAAGAGTGAATTGAACGTGACAAACTGTGAGGTCATCGTCATTGTCATTGTCGCAGGTCTGAAGTTTGGGGAGGTCGTCATCAACCTGTTTGACTCGTTTGACCAAAGTCTTACAAGGTTCCTTTGAGTATTTTCCACAAGCATCAGCTCGGTGGCCTTTCTGCCTACAGCATAGACAACACCCTTCTTTGAAGCATCGCTCCTGCTCTTCAGGAGTTAGCTTAGATGATCTGGGGATGTTGACTGGGTCAACGTCCATGGTGTCGGGGTCGCGGGTTTTCTGGGAGGGGGGGGGATCTGGTAAGACCGGTATGCGGAGGTGGAGTGGATGCAGTGTTGGTTAATGATGGTCTGAGCGCGATCGTTCTGAACCTGGAAGTGAACGGCTTTTGAGTACCATTCATCAATCTTTGTGGGGACTGTGTCCATGGAGAGGATATGGCAGGAGAGGAGAGGGGAAATGCCAGCGGCAAAGTAGTTGATCAGGACATTCTGATCAGTGATACCTGAGAGGGCAACATTGTTTCTAAACTTAGTGATATGCCAAGTGAGTTCGGGACTATAAGATCCATTTTTCTTACACATCAGGTGTTCTGAATGAAGCCAGTTAATGGCCTGATTCTTGGTGTCTTGGTGCTCAAAAGTGCTCCTGAATTTGACAAGGAAGTCGGTGAATGTTCTGAAGGAGTTGACATCAATGGCTTCCTTTTAGAAGGTAGAGGCCCAGATGGTGGCTGAGTCCTTTTTCATGTAGGACAAGGTGTAGGTGACCTTCTTGTTGTTGTCATCATAAATAACCTTGTTTATGATGAGGTAGGTGTGGACAGTAAATAGCCAGGACATAGCATCGGCATAAGAGCCATCAAAGTCATCAGGGACTCTGAGACGGAGTTCAGTGGGTTTGGCCATCATGGCGACTTGGGCTGGGGGTGGGGGTAGGGTAAATGCTGGTTGGCAATTGACTGGAGTTGCAGATGGTGGGGTGGGTACTCTGGGGATACTAAGTGTCACAGAGAGTCGATGGGCGAGTTCTAGGTCCTCAGGTTGTTCAGGAATGACGAGATCTTCCTCAGTGTTGATGGGATTCTCTGAAGAGGGTTCGTCGGTGTCCAATGAGTCAAGGGTTGTTAATAGCTGGATTGACACAGCTGGAGCTCACTATTAGAAACTGATGTATTCATGTAGAATAGCTAAGTACCTGGAGCTCACTGTCAGAAACTAAGGGACATAGACAGTGAACTCCAGGCTACATCTGAAGCGCCACACTAATACTACACAACACTACCACGCCACTAGGTGTGACTCACTAGTGTAAAGCGTGACTCACTAGTGTAAAGCGTGACTCACTAATGTAGAGCGTGACTCACTACTGTAGAGCGTGACTCACTAAGGTATGCAGGAGAGCGAAATCATAAGGTTAACACTCCCCCCTGATTGCGCATCTCTCTGCTATAAGTAATCAAATGAAAAGGAAATGAAAGCGGACCAATCTAAGTGCCCACAATGGGTGCAAGTCCGAGCAATTGGCAGAACTGCTGAACCTTGACTCTAGGTAGCGCTTTTGTGAGCAGATCTGCCAGCATATCGC